>JABBWI010000290.1:0-85427 GCA_016647755.1 Suillus subluteus | reverse complement strand
TGAAAGAAATAGAAAGAGTAGTCACTCATGCAGATACGAACACAAGAATACCATGTACAAATTGAGGATCCAAAATGTATGAATGACTGTTGTTATTTCTCTAAACAGTTCACCAAAACCCTAACACCAACATTGTGGACTGCCGGGTCCAGGGGTTCAGGTCTCGGTACTTGGGACTTGGGACTCGGTGCTCAGGGGCTCAGGACTCACCTGAGCATTTCTAGCCCCGAGCCCCGAGTTCCGGAACCCGAGCTCCAATACCTGGAACTCGGGACTCGGTGCTCCGGTGCTCGGGGCTCAGGACTCACCTGAGCATTTCTAGCCCCGCGCCCCGAGTTCTGGAACCCGAGCTCCAATACCTGGAACTTGGGACTCGGTGATCTCCAAATTTTTCACTGTTCGGAAGTACAAAAATTTGATTCATATATATCACTTCCAATCTGAAATCTTGAGTGCCACCTACTAAGTCCTGAGTGCCGAGTGCCAGGTGCCCGGAGTCGGGGCTCCTGGAGTCCCGGCACCTGGCACCCGGAACTTGGAACTCGGAACTCGGCACTCGGGTTCCGGAACTCGGGGCTAGAAATGCTCAGGTGAGTCCTGAGCCCCGAGTCCCGAGTCCCAAGTCCCAAGTACCGAGACTTGAACCCCTGGACCCGGCACCCGGCACCCGGGAGTCGGGAGTCGGTGATCTCCAATATGTTCACCTTTCAGAAATAAACAAATGTGATTCATAAGTATCACTTCCAATCTGAAATCTTGAGTGCCACCTACTGAGTCCCGAGTCCCGGGTGCCGGGTGCCCGGAGTCGGGGCTCAGTAGGTGGCACTCAAGATTTCAGATTGGAAGTGATACATATGAATCACATTTGTTTATTTCTGAAAGGTGAACATATTGGAAATCTCCAAGTCCCAATTCCCGACTTCCGGGTGCCGGGACTCAGGGGTCCCGGAAATCCGGAACTCGGGAATCGGGACTTGATAAATCATCAGTCCCAACATGTGGGAATTGGGTATACAGAACTTGGAGCTCAGGACATGGAATGTCACAGGAAAAATGATTTGAGAGTTCCGGATTTCAGGGAATCAGAGTTCCATACACGGAACTCAGAGCTAAGGAGATGGTATGTGGCAGTATGTATGATCATGTGAGTCCTGAGCCCCGAGCCCCGACTTCCGCATTTCTGGGACTCAGAAGATAGTATTTGGCACTACAAATGCTCAGGTGAGTGCCGGGTCCCGAGTTCCGAGCTCCGAGTTCCGGATGTCCGGAACTTCAGATTGTGGAAAGTGGGACTTGGAGCTCAGGACATGGTATTTTGCAGTCAGAGATCCTTTGTGAAGGCCTATGGTATTTTACATCATCCTTTGAATGAACACTACTTTATTCTCACTACAGTCCTTTGGCTCTCTTCAATGTCTCTAGCATGCCAGTGTACATCTTCACCTCTGCCATCTTTGCTTCAATGGCCTCATCTTGCTCCTGCATCAATGAAACCATTCTTTCTCGAATCCATCTGAGTCCCATCAGCGGTGGAGCTGAAGTGTCTGGCAACTTCTCAGGAAGAACCAAACCATCATCCTCAACACCAAACTAGAACACATCAGTCATCACTCAAGGCAATTGAGCTAACATCTTACCACCCAACACTGGAAATGAGAGATACAGGAAGCCATCACCTCATCCCATTGCCATGGTTGATCCGGGATTGTGCCACTTCCCTTCCACCATGGACATTCATAGTTGGAAACAATCCTAGAGGGATGTCCGGCAACGGCTTCATCATCAAATGCAAGGAGGTGGGATGAAAAGACGTCATCCGGAACTGTGTTCCAGGCGAGCATGGGATACAACTTGAGGATATGAGCGACCGGAACAGGAACCACCGACACGATGTTCTTGGACGCAGAGTGCTGCAGGAGTGGTGTAACAAAAGACTATTCAAATTCTCAACATTGACCAGCAGTCATCAGGGCAGCAGGGACTCACATTCATCTCCCATTGCACCCCGGCTTTGAAATATGTGATCCGGTCTGAAGGTGGAACGTTGCCAGCAGCCTCCAACTGATATTGAGTGATGCAAGCGCGAATTCGCGATGCAGCCATTTCAAATGTGCAGGAAATGTCTGCAAGGATCAGGTTCATGGGTTTGTACTCATTGCCTGGATTCAGATTGGCGGAGGTGGATGCAGTAGGTCCAGACATGGCAAATGGAGCAGTGTGATGCAGGCAATGAAAGTGAGAGGTGGTCAAGATGTTGAGATAAGAGTCACTGATGGTTAGATAAGAAATTCAAACTCCGACATGGGCTGACCCGGACAATTCCTGGGACTCAATTTTTGTGTGGAAACAGGTGATTCATCAACAAACACATTTATTCATCTCCGGTCTCTATCGACATGCTCTGCAGGTCTTGAAACGCTGCCTGTGCATCCTGAGCCAGTAATGAATACATTTGAGATTGCCTTCCGGAGTAGCATGCATGACCCGGAAGGCGTTTCTCAAGTGATTCCCGCATCCGGTCACCCCATTGGGTTGCTCTCCAAGAGAAATAGTGGCATGTCCAATCCATCTCCAATTGGACCAATGTCATTTCTTCCTTCCATCGATCCCGTAGTGCCTTCGCCCGAAGCCAATGAACTCGGTAAACTTGAGATGGGTCCTGTCAGCTCGCCGGGGGATATGAGAAGCGGGCCCGAACTCACATTCCTCATTCCAAGATTGATCCGGACCACCCAGGTCGACCTCCACAGACCAGAACCATGCGAGGGACTCGTTTCTCTGACCTTGGGCATTGGGATCTCCCACCGCAGTGCTGATTTTGAGCTGCTCGCGAAGCAGGGGTTTGAACTTCTGCAGCTGGTCTTGTCCTGGTTCCAGCTTCATCATTTGCTTCCTGGTCTTTGTATATATACTCGCATGGAGGGATACTGCCTGCTGCACTGACGTCACCTGGGACCAAGCTCGGGTTTTCAGGGCTTGGGACTTGGCCTGCCTGACAGCTGTTTGGAACAGGACGGCCTTGTTGCACAAGTGAATCCGGAGATTGTGAAGGGTGTCATTGGCCTGTCCTTCACGAAGCGACATCTCCAGCGGAATCAGATCCTCTGCCATGCAGTGTCTGCATCGATCAACCCCGAGGTTCGATGGCAATGGGATTACAGTGAGCTCGGGAGAATTTGTCCAGGCATCAGATGTCTTGGAGAAATCTGCCAGGTCATCATCGAGATCATTGAGTATGTCTACATTCAAGTCATCGGGTTCATCATCTGCATCAAATCCTTCCCCGAGATGCGTCAGGGCGGACTGGGTGAATCCGTCTATCTGGCCTTGGAGACGATCCCGTTGCCGGGCGATGTCTAATCTCTGGGTCTCAGTGGATCTTTTTCCCATTCTTCGGACCTCGATGAGCAATGCAATATGAGCCTCTTCGATTGCCAACCCCGTTGATATCCACGTCGCCACAGACCTGCGAGAGGGCGCTGCATTGCGGGCGCTGCCCTCCTCTAATAATCTAAGCTCAATCTCCTTCCTGCTCGGTGCTGAGTGCGATATTCATTCAGACATCTATTGAGACGATGGACATCGACTCACCCTTCTTGATATTGATCTCATATTCATCCATCGCCTCAGGATCATTGAGTCTGCTTGACTGAGCTCTCCTCTCCCTGGCTGACCATTCAGTCTTCAAATGTGCAGGCGCCGCTTCATTGAGTCTATCGAATGCCTTTCCACTTTCAGTAATGCCATTCATTGCCAGCTTGTATTTACGGCAAAGGGTCCTCTTCATGCGGATCATCTTGCAGAAATTTGAGTCATTCATCTGATAATCAAGACATTCCTGTCGGTGCAGAGATGACATTCCCCGAGCTGCAGGGGAAATCAGATTGAGATGTGCCCATAGGGTCTCCATGATCTCGCCATCGATCCGGCCAATGCCCTCGATAAAGTTGGACGCGTATCGGACATAGCAGCTGTCCTGATGTCCATGAACATGCCACAACCCAATTCCGGGAATGATTGTGAGGTCCTGCGTCATTTCCAGAAACCGGCTGGCATCCACCCGAGCCCGAAAGTGTTTGTTGTATTGGCAGTTGATGTCATAGAAGGTGACGGCCCTGGAGATGCCTTCCATGTTGTGTCGTGCAGCCTCACAAAGGGCGTAGTCCATGTTCATTTGTCTGCATGCGATGCATGGTCAACTCGTGAATGAGGAATGGCAGATGTCACTCACCTTTCGCCTTTTTGAAAATCAACCATGGAGTGAGGGACAAAGCAACCGTGTCGGGCACAGGCAACTCCCCCGATACCGGTGGACTCCAGCTTGTGCCGAGCAGCATTAGCTTGATTGACCGCCCGGTGGTTGTTGCAGCTCGATTTTTCCACCATGTCAGCAGCCTCTGCCAGATGCATTTTATACCTGTCCTTTCCCACCATGAATCCAAGACCATCGGACAGCCAAACTTCATCAAATGGCTTTATGGGATGCAGATGTTCGGCTTTGAAATTTCCGTCCATCACAAATGACCGGGTATATTTCCAGCTGGGAGAGTTCTTATCATCGCTGAGGTCACTTCAGTATTAAACAGCACTCACTCATCAAGCGATTCATCCCCTGCCACCAGTATATTGATACCAGGCTGAGGACATGCCGGGCAAAACAATGCTAGTTCTCCTGTGCTTGGGATGTCAGAACGGTGGCCGAAGCCATGCCATTTCATTGTCTTCAGCTGCCTCCACTGTCGAGCAACCCTCATGAGCTCCCTGTATTGGTCCTTGCAACATGCCTTGTCAATATCATGTCTGGTTGATGGAGGAGGCATAGTATTACCGGAACAAGGTGTGGAAACATGCTGGAGGTCATTCGCCGGAGCTTGCTGTAATAGTTCATCACTGAGGTGCCGCATTCAAGGTTGTCCAATAGAAAATCATCCAGCACTCTGAATGTGAAGGCAGTCTTCGGCCTGTTGAATGATGCAGGGAAAAATCCATGTCGAAACATCTGAATGTCTGGACTCAATGCATTGGGACAATCGCAGCATCGTATCTCCAGGTGATGTACTCCAGATTTGTCAATGATGACCATGGTGTTTTCCTTCGGCTGGAACTCGGGTCCCAACACAAATGGCAGATCTTCAGGCTCGAGCTGGTCTTCGTGTTCGTCTCCTTCGAACAAATCCCACCTATCTGCGAGGGCCGGACATTGTTTGCCATCATGGCCAAGGTGTATGACGAGTCCCGCCTGAGCGAGACAACTCTGCTCAAAGAATTGTCCATTCCATTGACTGATCCAGTGAAAAGGATTGTGATGATGTTGACTCCTGCAACAGCCCGTGCAATAGAGGGGCTCGCCAAGACAATCTTGACATTTGTAGACCCCATCCTGTTCGCAGACGATGCATCTCCTGTCTTCTGGCGGAGCTTCTCGATCCAGGAGGTGATGCAGATATGATTGCTGCCTTGGCAGCCATTGCCTGAGGTAGTCATTCTGACTCTGTATTCTTCAATGCTCAGCCATTGTTCAAATGACACTCCAACATATGACATGAACTCGCCATGGTTTTTGGTAGTTGCAAAGGCATGAATGAGCCTTGGTCTGGCTCGTAAGCATTGTCAGGAAAGTCTTCCCAAGGAGTTGGCGCCCGAACTGGCTGAATGGTCGGTGATTCCGGGGGAGAGCCAGGCATGGACCTGTAGGCATGTCGTCTCGTGCTTGCAAGTGGGACCTTGACCCAAGTCTTCCTACCTTTGCTGCCCCTTGCTTCTACCCTGTGAGATTTTTGCACCGGGGTGCATCTACCTATCCTCATCTTATTCACTGATGCTGCAAGCAAGGCATCAGCTCGTGTATAATGAATTGTTATTGTTATTTCAATGTGATGCAGTGCAGTCCTGTTGGCTCATTACAAATTCATTTCCATTAATGGCTTCGCGTCCCATATAGGTCGATTAACCTACTGTTAGGCTTTGCTCAAAGTTCAACTTCTCTCCATCCACTGATACTTCCACATCGCATATCCTCAGCCCATTCCTCAATCTGATTCACCATGGCAAGGACAGGTCATTCCACTCAGTCTACTTCTGGCCAACATAGGGGACGTCAACCACAGTTGCAGAAGCTCACGGAAAACGAAATTTTGCAGCTGAAGAACTACCTTCCTGAGTGGACTGCAGCCAAAAGGAGCCAGAAGCGAGCAGTTTTCACTGCCATAGCACGGGCTGCCAGGTTGTTTGCTCCCAAGGTGGACCAAAGACAATGGAAAAAGAGGAAGCAGGTGATGCATCCTCGTTGTGTTGAAAAACTGGATTTAACACCATATTCTTCCATCAACTTGCAGATGTATAAGACTTGGCTGTTCAACAACAAGAAAAAGAAGGAAAGGAAGGCCACGATCAAGTATGGGAGGAAATGGACGCCCAGGATGGTGGTCTACCAGCAGAAACATGAAGAGGTGCTGAAGAGGATCGAGGAGGAGTCCGGGGCGAAGCCAGGAGATCCCGGTATGTTCAAACATTACCAGGCGGCTGTGAAGAGAGTCATATCAGAATTGGATGACGACGAGTTGGAGAAGGCGAAGGAAACCGCGGAAGAGTGGTCCAACAACTGTCCGCCTCCGGAAATACAGGCACAAGTCGCTCGTAAGAAGGGACCGGCATATATGGAGCACTTCTCAAACGAGATGTGGAGGCAATGCGGGATGCAAGTTTTCGTGATGTCAGCTTGGAAAAATGAAAAGGGAGAGGTGCTGTTCGGGATGCAAGTAAATTTTATGTGTCACAGCAGATCTTTCGTCTGAATGCATTCATGCAGGCATGATGACAACGAGGCATTAGGAGATGGGGACAGCTTCATGAAGACCAAGGACTGGGAGGACATCGAGCCTGTTTGGCAGGAGTATGCTCAGGAACAGTTCGGTGAGTGTGTGTACTGCGTATACAAGATGTGATGTGTTGACCATCACGATGATAGGTGCTGGGGCACGGGATGGAGGACGACAGCTCAAGGGAGGTCGCAAAAGAATCAGAAAACCAGCTTTCGAACTCGAAATGGACGGGTATGAGATGCCGCTCCTGCCGGACATCATGGAAACAAAACTTGAGGAGAAGAAGGCCATAGTGAGGGCTTTTCTCACATCACACTACCGTGAGTCAGTCCTGACAACATCGGAGAATTTGTTGAATTCATGGCCACAGGTATGTGTTCCGGGAAAGACAGGGCGGTCGTGCCATGGAGTGCCATCACACAAGGTCAGGATGACTTTGTGGAAAGAAGGTATCTACCGGAGGATGTTGACTTGAAGGAGCCTTCCAAGCTGCAAAACTGGGACACGACCGCCTTGCTCAATTTCTGGTATGCTCGGCAGGAATCAGGAGAAGGTCCCGCATTCCGGTTCAAAGCATGGAAGAACCAAGATGGCGACATGGTACCATCCATCGTATCCAGACGTTCGCCCTCTCCACAGACTCATAAAGCGAGGAAGCAGCAGAGGGTAACTTTGCGAAGGCCTCGGGATTCATCAACCGAATCTGGAAGTGATGCCAAGAATGACACCCATCATACGGAGGATGATGCGGATGAAGACCTGGATGACGGGAGATCACCACAAAAGACACCCAGAAAAACAGCAGGTCCAGCACCCAAAGTCCCGGATGTCCCACGTGCAATTCAGAAGCCTCGTGGAGCGATGTCAGTGAGAACAACAGGTGCACTACTGACATCACAAATGGGCAACCGCCTAGCCGGGTTAACTGACGAAGCCACTAGCGAGGTGAATGAGGATGTTGAAATGGAAAAAAGGAACACGTCTCCGGCAGCAAAGAGGAGGCGGGGCAAGAAGGCTGTGGTTGAACCATCCACTAGGACCACCAGGAGTAAGTCGCAAATGCCAGTTGAGAATACACTTGGAGCGACCAGAGCACGGGGACGGAGATAATATACATATACCATACTGCCCCCATGTGTAGCACGCTATCTGCTGTTGTTAATTTGTCAAAGTCCTGCAATGGGACTTCGGTGGTGAACATGTTTCCGTATGTGGGATTAACAAGCAAGCACTGACATCCCAAGCACCATGTCCGGAGACCCGAATCCCAGGTACCAACTCCCGAGTCACAAGTCACGAGCACCATGTCTGGAGTCCCGAAATATACAGGACATGTCCCTGCCACTCACAGATTGAATATAGTAATGTGTCTACCATGATAAATGCAGTAATTTACATGTCACTTCAATCCTCATCATATGACTCTATGAGTCTATCTAATACCAACAGCATTTCGGAGGTCGATTGCCTTACCCTTTGCATTCTCCAGAGGTCCATATCTGCTCTTCGGAGTTTGTCGGATGTTTCAGCCCATGCCATCCGAAATGGCCTGTCAGCCTCTAGCAGTTGGGCTACAGTAGGGTGAGGAATATGTCCCTGACGCTGTTGGTAATCGCCCAGGCGATCTATAATTGATTGAACTTGCACAGCATCAGCAGGAAAATAAATAAATAACTTTGTGCCACTCACTTTCGGTTTGATCATAAGAACCGATTGGCATGAACTCCTGAATCATGGCACGGAGTTCTTCATTGGTGAGATCCGGCTGAGTCGATTGACGTCCGGGAGTGGTTGCGCGCACTTGGGAGATCACATGAATAATTAACAAGACAGGGGATGGAGAGACTTACAACTCAGGGGTGCCTCTGACACCATCGGATGAACTGATTGAGGTTCGGGGGTTGATTTGGTTGCTTTTGAAATGCCATCGACAACTGACATGAGATGGGATGAATACACTCACCTAGTCATGGGTGAGTCCGGTACCGCCGGAGCATCATCACACTCAATCAAATCATCCTCAGGCCCGAGATACAAGTCCGGGTCATTGAACAAAGCGAGGTCATCCGCCTGAGCAGGAAATGATGAATCTGGAAGTGTTTGATCAATATGCAGAGTGAGATGTTGAATGGTTGAATTGAGAACATACCGGGAATTGCATCCAAGACATCCGGACCTCTTGATGAGCCAGAATCAGAATCCAGCTCTTCATCCGGCCCAAGGTAAACATGATCAAGTGAATCTGACACATGTCCGGTCAATTGAATGAGATGCCACAAGAACACACACCTAGCGACATCCGGGACTCAGATGAGTCATCCACATCCATTGAGGTGCATTCAGTGACCGGAGGGTCATGGAATCTTACTGCAGGCTGAGTGTTCATGATATCTGAGGAACTGATGAACTGATTGATCACTGATAACCTCCCAAATCAGCGCGAGGCCGGCGATTGCCACAAATTGAACCACGACCAAACAAAGACAAACAATCAAAATTTTCAACATCGTCCTTCAAGCATCTGATTTCCTTTGAAACCTCATCCCAGTGATAACAGATTTCAACCTGCTTTCAAGCTTTTTACTTGTTTCATCACAATCAGAATGTCTGCTCCAGTTCAAACCTCATTGGCCAGTCTCAAGGCAGCCACTGCTCAGCTTGTGGACATCATATCCGGGGCTCGGCACATCCCAGCTGGCACAGGCGAGGCCCATCTTGCCCTCACAGCGAAGGCCACCACTCTTGTGGTAAGTAAAATTCCTGCATGTTTCTTGCCATTGGTGTCACCAACATCCGGGTAGGGAGCTATCGTCCGGGACTTTCAGAATGGGCCTTACATGCCTGGCGTTGTGGCCTCCTGCTCCAAGGAGTTGCTGAGGGTGAGGTCCATGACTCCCCGGATGTGGCCCAACTGGCACAGCATCGGCCACGACGACCCCCGGGTGTCCAAACATGCCTGGCGTTCCAAGGTTCGTGCCTGGGAGGCATTAGGTGATAATTCTTGTGATCTCCCTGTCATGCCAAATCCCTCCACCGGCCCACTCACTGTCGACCTCCCTTCCCCACCCATCATTCCATCACCTTCTGTCCTTCCCTCCCCTCCTGGCCTTCCCGTCCCACGAGTTGCTGCCAGCCCTGGTCGCCGGGCCGTCCACTAACATGACCACCGAGTTCCGGAGCAAAGGAAAAGGTAAAGCAATCGATGGTCGCCTAGTCCCGGAAGTGGGGGGGAGCAGGAAGCGCAAGTCCCCTTTGATTTCAGTTCAGCCATCCGAACCTCCAAAGTCCGCCATGAAGTCTCGCAAGCGGGTCAAGTCAACTCCCGATGTGAAGTCGAGCCTGGTGGTGGAGTCAGAAGATGATGACGACGCTATTATTAAGGTATGTTGTCTGGTTCATTCTTTAACTTATCTGAATTTTTTGCAGCCAATTTCGAGTGGAGTTCCGGAGGTCGTCCTTCCCCGGTCCTCCACAATTATTGTAAGGACGCCCCATTCACCGCGTTCACCCGGTTCCCCAAAGAAGCAAGCATTTGGCCCTGCATCGGTGAGTCATATTCATCCGTCTGGAACTCAGAAAGATGCTTAGCGGTCCATAGCTCACTGCTGGAGGTCGTCCGGAGGTTCCGGTGAGCACTGAACAGTTGTCCAGAACTCATGTATATCCTTAGAAATTTACAGGAAACCTCCGGCAGTCATCCCGCCCCCGCTAGTAATCCCCCTGCAATTCTTACATTTGATATTACCATTCCTGGCCCAGTGAGTGCTATTTTTAATTCCAGGACGTCCATCAACTCATGGATGCCACAGAACAACCCCTGCTATTATTGCTCCAAAGAGGATTGGCCCTGCCAAAGTCGTTTGGACAAGAGGACAAGCACTCCCTGTCTGTCTTGCGTCCGCTGTGCCACCAAGAAGCTCAAATGTCAACCTGCATCCATGGGATCCCCGCCCCCACGGACTCGCGGTGGAGGTAAGTTCACCAGCCATTGAATGCGCTCAAGGACACCTGCCCCCAATGCTCCATCTGCCTCGCAGTCAAGGCCCCGGACTCGTAGTCAGTCTCGTGGCCCATCCCATCATCCGGCCACCCCTGCTCCAGCCACACAAGAGGTCCAGTCACGTGGTAGCAGGAAGACCAACAATGCAAAGAGGGCTGCTACTCCTTCCCCTGCCCCTGCCCCTGCCCCTGCCCCTGCCCCTGCCCCTGCCCCTGCCCCTGCCCCTGCCCCTGCCCCTGCCCCTGCCCCTGCCCCTGCCCCTGCCCCTGCCCCTGCCCCTGCCCCTGCCCCTGCACCTCCTGGTGAGTGACCCGAATTTTTAATGACCATTTGACCCGATTTTATATTTAGCCATTGTGTCCTCGAGCTCCCGAGTGCCTCCGGCAGCACTCGACGTCCCCATGCCGGATCTTCATTCCATGGCCATCGCGATCCGGGATGGTGCAGCTCGCATCGCGCTTTTGGAGACTCGTGTGAGGGAGCAGGATGATAAGATTGACACCCTGCAACGCCTCCATGAGAGCCTCCGGCGTAAAGTCGTCGACCGGCACCCATCATTCCCACTTCCAGACTCTCCTGCCCCTGCAACATTTTTGCTCGATCAGTCCATCACCCCTTCCATGTCACCACTCCCATCTGCACTTCCCAACCTCATTAACTTGGATATGGGTGTCATGGAACCCTCATCCTTGAAAGTTGAGGATGCATCTGACATGGTTGGTCTCATATTTGAACCAAGCCCAGTTCAGCCTGATGGTCCACAACCGTCCAGCAAAATTGAGGACCCAGATGATCCGGGAAACCTTGTCCCAGAATATAATTCAGTCTCTGAGGAGATGGATGTTGAGGTGAAGGATGAGACTTCTGGTGGGGAGGTTGACATGGCCACATAATTGCATAGTGATAGATGTACATAGATTTATTTTCAATGCATGTTCTCTTTGGTTCAACTGAATGTTTTACCCACTGAGTCCTGAGCTCCGGGAGCCCCGAATCCCGGCAGCCGGAACTCAGGAGTTGAGAGTCTGTATGTGGCACTCAAAATTTCAGATTGGAAGTTATACATATGAATCACATTTGTTCATTTCTGAAAGGTGAACATATTGGAGATCACCGAGTCGTGACTCCTGACTCCCGACTCCCGAGTTCCGGCTGCCGGGACTCCGGGTTGCCGGCACCTGGCACTCGGGACTCAGTATGTGGCACTCAAAATTTCAGATTGGAAGTGATACATATCAATCACATTTGGTTATTTCTGAAAGATGAACATATTGGAGATCACCAAGTCGTGACTTCTGACTCCCGACTCCCGAGTTCCGGCATCCGGCACCCGGGAGTCAGGAGTCATGAGTCGGTGATCTTCAAAATGTTCACCTTTCAGAAATAAACAAATGTGATTGATATGTATCACTTCCAATTTGAATTTTGAGTGCCACATACTGACTCCCGACTCCCGGGTGCTGGCAACCCGGAGTCCCGGCAGCCGGAACTTGGGAGTCGGGAGTCACGACTCGGTGATCTCCAATATGTTCATCTTTCAGAAATAAGCAAATGTGATACATGTGAATCACATTTCTTTATTTCTGAAAGGTGAACATTTTGGAGATCACCGAGTCGTGACTCCTGACTCCCGACTCCCAACTCCCGAGTTCCGGCTGCCGGGTCTCCGGGTTGCCAGCACCCGGGAGTCGGGAGTTGGGAGTTGGGACTCGATAATCTCCAATATGTTCACCTTTCAGAAATAAAAAAATGTGATTGATATGTATCACTTCCAATTTGAAATTTTGAATGCCACCTACTGAGTCCCGAGTGCCAGGTGCCGGCAACCCGGAGTCCTGGCAGCCGGAACTCGGCAGTCGGGAGTCACGACTTGGTGATCTCCAATATGTTCATCTTTCAGAAATAAGCAAATGTGCTACATCTGAATCACATTTTTTTATTTCTGAAAGGTGAACATTTTGGAGATTACTGAGTCCCGACTCCCGAGTTCCGGCTTCCGGGACTCCGGGTTGCCGGCACCTGGCACTCGGGCCTCAGTATGTGGCACTCAAAATTTCAGATTGGAAGTGATACATATCGATCACATTTGTTTATTTCTGAAAGGTGAACATATTGGAGATCACCAAGTCCCAACTCCCCACTTGCAGGTGCTGGCAACCCGGAGTCCCGGAAGCCGGAACTCGGGAGTCAGGACTCGGTAATCTCCAAAATGTTCACCTTTCAGAAATAAAAAAATGTGATTCATATGTATCACTTCCAATCTGAAATCTTGAGTGTCACATACTGAGTCCCGAGTCCCAGCTCCTGGACCTTGGGACTCGGGCCTCAGGACTTGGCACTTGGTGATCATCATTTCTCATCTTTGAGAAATGCCAACATTTTATGATGTCCAGTCTCACATTGTGAGTCACGAGTCCAGCCCCGAGTGCCAGTGCCGAGTTCCGGCCCTGAATCCCGGCATTGGACTCAGTGCATTCATGACATCATGAGCTTATGCAGTGTTGAGTTTTGGTTTTCAGGACTTGGCATCTGATACCCAGCACTCAGGACTCAGAGTTCATTGTAGTATTCCCCCACCCCGGCCCACCTGTCTATGTAATCAATATTTTACGGCACCATCGGCCCATCCATCTATCTGTTATACCCTACCTTGGCCCACCCGTATATGTAATATTCCCCTCCCTCGGCCCACCTGTATATGTGATATTCCCCTCCCTCGGCCCACCCATCTATGTAATAAATATTTTAACCTCCTTCGGGCCCACCCGTATATGTAATATTCCCCTACCTCGGCCCACCCATCTATGTAATAAATATTTTACCCCACCTTCGGCCGACCTGTATATGTAATATTCCCCCACCTCGGCCGACCCGTATATGTAATATTCCTCTCCCTTGGCCCACCTGTCTATAATATCCTACTCTGCACATTACCCAGATGGGCCCACCCATCTCCATTGGTGATGATACAACCCCCCCCCCCCCCCCGGCCCATCCGTCAACATCAAGGATATATATATCATTGCCTTGCATGGGCCCACCTGTCTCCATCGGAAATAATATCACTCCCGGCCCATCCGTCATCATCGAGGATATACTTAACATGGGCCCATGGTCCGCTGGCCCGTCTTGTACGGGATATTATGTCTGTCGGGTGGCCCGTATAATACGGAATTTGTCACTGAAGGGGCTCCTGCCCTATACCATTATTGATGTCAATCCAGTCCAAGGTGTATCCGTCGAAGTGTAGCTGGGTCTTGCGGTCTGTGAGGACTTGCTCTGTGAAGTTAATTAGTTCAATTGGTAGACGGCATGTCCGCATATTGTGAAGCAGGTGTTTGGTGACCGCGTTTGGGAAGGTGCCTTCTATATCCAGAAAGAGAACAGATGCAACTTTATGTGAGCACCAGGTGTTCTTGATGGTGTGTTCTAGGAGATGAAGAGAGTCAGTAGTGGAACGTCCAGGGTGGCCGCCAAAGTGAGTGTTCAGCAGGAGGTGATGATGTTCTAATAGATATGTTAGTTGGTCAGCAACAACAGCGGTAAGGAGTCTGCATGTGGTGTTTAGTAAGGCGATAGGTCTGTAGGCCTTTGGGATGGTGTAGTTTGGTTTTCCGGGCTTCCGAAGAACAACTGTCGTGAAGGTCTTCCAGGGGGCATAATACGTATGATAGGTAAAGACTGCATTGAAGAGGTGGGCTAGATAGGGGGTTAGTATGTCTGAGCACTGCTTGAAGACAATATTCTGAATGCCATCAGGTCCTGGGGCCTTATAACTGCTGAGCTTGGAGATGGCGTGAGTGATCTGGTCTATAGAGATGGGTGTATGAGGAGCTACAGGATCTGGGTAGATGAAGTCGTCTGGGACGGAGTCAGTAACAGGAGGTGGGGAAAAGAAGGCTTCCGCAATGACAACACTTTTCTTGGCATTGGTAGCTGCCTCTATTACACTGCCATCTGGCCCCTTGACGACAAGGGTAGGGATGCGTGATTTCCCTCCATCACTGGGATCAGATGATATATACCAGTTGGTGGTCCAGAGGTCGTTGCCCTCAATGTCCTCTAGCCAGTCCAGCCAGTGTTGCTTCTTGGTGGCGGCTATCTCCTCAGCATATCGATTCTTGAGGGTCTTGTGTTCTTGATGGCTAGGGTCATCAGGAAAAAGGGACTTTGTCATAATAGCTTATGGCAACTTATTGTAGCCATTATGGCCATTATGACAGTTATGACAGTTATGACAACTACAAAACACTTCATGCAAATATTTAAGAATAGACATACTGATGGAGGGTGTATGTAATCCTCACCATTACAATCCTAACACAAATAAGCAAAAGTGCGAAAATCCCATCAAGCCTTATGGTGACTTATTTATAAGTTAATGTGATCATTATGACTGTTATGACACACCCAAATAAGCAAAAATGCGAAAATCTTACCAAGTCTTTTTTGAAAAGTGTTGATGTTTTTCGAGTATTTTGCTTATATCTCACTAGGATCTCATCCTAATGATGTCATGAGACTATGGATGAACTCTCCTTGACAAGGACTACAACTTTGGTTTTCATGAAAAAATTCCCACAGTTCAAATCATAACCCTAACCAACAAAAATGCGAAAATTCTCTAAGTCCATGATGTGGTCTTGTTTGGCATTAGTTATATAAGCAAAAATGCGGTCAAGCACAAGTCTTTTCCACCTGTGTGTCACCTTAAACATTACTTATTAGTAAGAGTGATGTGATGTGATGTTCGTTACTAACTAGGGGGGGAACCTTAAGCTGCAGTACTTCAGTGATTGCCGCAGCACTCAGCACTGACTTAGGAAGAATTTCTAGCTAAATAGATAAGATATAATCAGTAGATATGATAAGCCATCTTATCTGCTTACATCAGGTACCTCTAACATTAAATCAGGTGATGGCGCTACTTTCCCGGGCATCTCGTTGTTTCCCATGACAACTGAACCTTCGAGCTCGTCGTCGCACACGATGACCATGAAATACACCTCAAATCTCATTATTTCAGAGCGCTCTTTTTCGGTTCCTCGGTCTATTATCACTCAAGTGGCCATGGTAACATGGGTGTCTTTCTGCTACACATGGATTACTAATACAAAGACTTTTAGGGCGGCTGACTCTTGTCATCAACAACCACACTGTTTACCCTGGACTACCCCACTTACTTGCGCGGCAACATCTGAGTAGGGTGAGGTGATTGATGAATAGAGATGTTGATATCAGGGAGCCGAACACGTAAGCAAACGTGCCCTCTGTTTGACACTCACCACCTTGCAGAAGTGCCATGGCACGCTCTGGCAAACGAATGTCAACATCCTCCAGGGTGAGGATGTCAGTCCTCCATAACTCACATTCCATCCATATGACTACTACTTCCTTGACTCAAATCCGATGTGAACGACTGGACGAGGAACGACGGCGAGCAGAATCCATAAGACGTGGGTTGATTTCATTTTCTTTCTTTTGCTTTTATGCTTACGCCAGTGAAGAAAATACCCAACGAGCGCGCACGCTCTTAGCTGAGGCCCAGCTTGAGGTTGGACCAGATCACCATGACAGCATGCAGGGTGACTTTTCTTCCATGGATTTTGAGGACGACAGCACGGATGCCGAGGCCGAAGGGGATACTATCAGTGGGCCGCTATTCTCTGAGTTTTATCGCACTTGCGCTGCACAAAGGTATGTCTGAACAAATGTTCTTGTGCACTCTCTTATTACCTTGGTACTAGAGGAACTACCTACTGTCAATGACATGACAAGCGAACACGCGCACAATGCAATCTCCATGTGCACATTGCGTGGACAGAGCAGATGCCTGCCCTCACTGACGCCTATCTACACTGGAAGTATGGGCCCGAATCACAAGATCTCGACCATAGTGCTGGGCACTCGTTCAGTGTCCGCAGTGTTGGTATCATGGGTATGTCATTATCAGTCTCATTTTGATCTCCCTTATTGACACATTTTAAATAGACTTTTCACATAATACAACGGTTCGCCAACAGCTCAATGAACCAGGGAATGCCACACTCCTGCGCCACAGTCTCCTTGGTTGTTCACCCATCCAACCAATGGTCGCTATATGCCTTGAGTGTTTAGAGCTCTACCATCAAATTCACCGGCGCCAGTCCTCATTCAGCATCCAGTCCATCATGAGAGTCTTGTGTGCACTTCACAATGTAAGCCAATTATATAAATCTCCACATCATTTACAACTGCCTGCAGGTAACATATAGCCACACATTTCGGAGTCAGTTTACCACAGCGTTCGATATCTATATTCAAATCCAGCAGTCTATTCAACAACCCATTGACCTCGCACTCAACAGGAATCCAGCAGACTGGCACATGAATGGAGTATGTCCATGCTGTGCATTCGAGGTACGTATTCCTTGCAACGTTCTTTCATGTGCTGATCATTCTCAGCAACCAAACGAACCGAACCTTGTCCCACAGCGATTACATAGCATGGACGGCAATCACTCCACAAAGCGCATTGATGGCTCCGGCTCAGCAGATCCGCGAATTTTCAAGAGCAATTATTTCATTACTAATGATATTGTTGATCAATTTAGGGATGACGTTAGGAACCGTCCTGGTGAACGAAACACCATTCTGAATCCCAGCTGCACGGACAATTGGACCGCTGCAAAGAGTCACGAAGAGGACAAGATTTCCATCTTTGAGCAAACAGGTATATTTCTCATGGCCTGTCGCCACGGTTTTGTTGAGTGTATCATTGAAATGAGGTGCAGCGGCGAGTTGTAAGTAATTGTGTATTTGGGCCATTTTTAATTTAACAAAACATCACGTTAGGGCGAAGTATGGCCTTGCTGCAATCGATCGGATGCTTGACGTCTGTGGGAAAGACCAAGCTCTTGGCTATGACATTGGCTGTTCGTCACGCAAGACAGTTGCTGCCAGCTCCATTGCCGCCAAGGCAAATGCTAATAACCTTGTTATTGCGGTCAATGCATTCCATGGGTATGCTCACAACTGTCAATGTCAACTTGCAAACCATCCATTGTATCTCAATGGCTTTGGGATTGAAGACTTGGAGACGTGCGAGTGGATCTTCTCAAGTTCCAATAGTGTCGCTTCGCTCATTCGCCATGCATCATATTTCCATTGGGTCCAATTCCTCGACCTTCACTTCGACCAGTGGGATAAGGACAAGTACCTGGAGCTAAGTGCGTTTTTCTTGTCTGAATACGTCTTTCTTCTGACTTACAATTTAGGTCGTTTCCTGCACAACAACTATATTCAAGCACTTCGTACGATCAATGACTTCACCCCGCTACTTGATGACTTCAAATTACACAAATCATTAACAGATGAAGACTTCGTCCAATGGAAGCACGAGGAATCAGAGTTTCTTGCTAACCTTTCCTGTGAGTCACCAGCTGACGTGTTTGCGGTGACATATGTGGAAGAAATGGAAAAACTTCAATTTCTTGAGTTTCTTTTTTTTTAATTCACTTGCCTCCATTCCCGCTAATGTGCTACCTGAATCTAGGGCAAAGTATGGCAGCATCACGAGCGTCCCTTTCCTTATGTACACCCCAGCAAACTTTACGGTGTCATCTGGACTCGATGTGCCAACGCGGGAACATTCTAAGGCCACAGAAGCCGAGTGGACCTCGGCATTACGATGACTCCAATTGCAAATGAACGTCATTGAAGACTTTGAGCATTGTCATGGAATCAGCGAGCGCTGGATAGCATCAGACCCTCGATATGTGCAAGCACTAGAATACTCTAGTCAATGGCGCTTTATTCGTGTAGTCAAGGAACTAGAAGGATTAGTCGTTCAACGCCTGTTTGAGTTGTCAAAGGCGAATCTTTCTGGCACAGGTATGATAAATTTTCTATTTAGAAATCAAACTCACGACCAGTGGTCAGGGTACAAGATGCGCAAGTACATATCCAAAGCAATCACATGACGATCTTCTGCAATTCATACGGCGCTTGACAGATACAACAAGCTGGCACCTCTGCAAGTCCCACCTCGACCAATCCTTGATTATGCTGAAGTCGTAGGATATGCGGCTTTAGGAGAATTCACGCTCCTGAAGCATTCATGTCACGATCTACTTATGCGGCCATGGGCGACACCAGAAAATTGCGAGATGGCAGCAAAGTTTTTCAAAGTCCTACACTCACATGAAGAGATCACACGCTTGAACATTGAGATAGGGAGACTTCATGCTTGGATGGAGTTTGAGGAGAAAAGCATGATCTCTGCAATAGCTGCACTAAACCACGAAGCCTCACCCCTCCTAGTGTCTGAGTTACAGAGGCAATATGCTGCGCAATGCCGTATCAACAATATTCACCGTGCTTGCCTACAGAGTGTCTGTCTGTTGGATGGTTATACTGGTGCGCTACATTCAACACTTTCATCACAGGAGTTGACAGAGGAGGAAGAGGAGGAAGAGGAGTGTAGCGATGAGGTGCATGAAGAGGCTACAAGACTTGCAGATGCTATTACTTGTATCATAGTGTAGGGACCATTGATGTATCTGTCACGCAGAAGAATGGACTTGCCATGCATTGGATCAAATCGCACTGTGACATGACTTGATTGATATCAAATGCCGCTTCATCAACAGTATCGTTCTCAATTTTAATCAAGTAGATATGCTTATTAGATGTATCAATAGTAGTAGCTACTCGTCGACTTAAAGTAGATTGAAAATGATAGATGTCTTCACTGTTCCGGTTACTGCTCAAGCGTCATAACTCATACGAGTTATGATGCGCAGTAACAGTGGAACGGTGAAGACATCTATCATTTTCAATCTACTTTAAGTCGACGAGTAGCTACTACTATTGATACATCTAATAAGCATATCTACTTGATTAAAATTGAGAACGATACTGTTGATGAAGCGGCATTTGATATCAATCAAGTCATGTCACAGTGCGATTTGATCCAATCACTTGTGTCGGCTTGATCCATGGAATCATATTGATCACACCTTTCACCAAATCTCATGTTCCAAACCACTCAAGAACCTACAGAAAGTCTGGCACTCAACATTGCACTTATACTCAGTGACTCAGCAGGATGCTGCAGGGTCTCATAATTGGCACGCGTACTAGTAATGAAGTTGTAATCACTTAATACTTCGTTCTCAGATCATATTTTCACCTTCAGTTTTAAATGTGTCAAACTCAGTTTCTTTTGGCATCAAGCTCTCAAACGCTTCACTCTTGTATCAAGGAATGGCACGATCAGAACTTCTCAACAATATCACTCGTCTCGACTACTTGGACTTGCACACACAAGCTGTAAGATGGCTTGCATGCACGTTCAACATTGCTAATGCTTTGCCTCCAGAACAACTTTGTAGAAATCAAAATGACAGCTGGATTCGAGTTTATCAGGTGTCCTGGCGTGTCCAATCCGACTCCCACTTTCACAACTGCACTTGACATATCAGAGCTCATCAAGAATGTAGATGAGAAACAAGTCATCAAAGCAATCTATTCTATATTCTCGGAGTCCTTCGTGCGCATGGTTCATCAGCGCAGGTTTAAGTGGGAGAGGGTGCATCTTCCCGAGTCCATGCTTGAACGTAAGGCCATGAATTCTCTTCGTTGTATGCTAATGACGGTACATGATGCAGCTTTAGATAAAATTGAACCCATTGGCAAGCCCTTAGCCAAAGATCTTGCCGGCTCCTCATATATCTTCCCCAATCCTCTGCGCTCTACCATGAATATGCAAACTAACAACTCCTCCGTGCGTCTATCCCCCTGGTTTGAAGACTGGCGTGATTACATCACCTCTGACGGCCTGTCAACACATCTCTCTACCATGACATTTGCTAGCACCACTCGTTCTTCTTTACATTCGCTCTCTGATGATGACGATAATGACACTGCTGAGCTCACTCTTTTGTCTGAGCCAGTTGTACGCGACACACACAACATCCACATTCTAAACCCTGTCAAATCAGAGGTTTGCATCCCTAGCCCTGCACCGCTCACTGGCCCTACTCAGCGCAAGCATCAATTCAAATCCAAAGCACCAAGCCCTCCGCCATTCATAATCTCACCCCGCTCGCCTCCATTGAAATATCCTGCATCCTCGCATACTCCACTAGCACCTATCTCACCCACTCCCTCATCTTGACAAGGCAAGATTCCATCGAGGCTTCCCAGCCCTCCACCATTCATAATCTCACCCAACTTGCCTCCATTAAAATATTCTGTATCTTTGTGTCCCCTGCCATCATCTACATCGTGATCTCTACAACGCCCGTCTCCTTCGAAGAAAAAGACTTCTTCAGGCCGCTCCGTCCCGGAATTCAAAGCTGTGTCTGTGCCCTCCAGCCATGATTTCCAACTATCACCTAGCACACCACATGGGGTCGATGGTTCTTCAGATCCCCAGTTACCTTCTAGTGATTCTGTGAGTCATGCCCGTTTTTTCTTACGCTATACTAACCAGAATTAGGGACTTAATGCAAAAAAACACTCAAATCCTGTGCAGATCCAGACATCATTGAAAGGTGAAGAAGATAACATCTCTATCACTAACAATATTTACTTGATGACAGCCGAAATGTGCCTTCCGATTCCCCGTGATATGGGAGTTGTTAAAATCTCTGACGACATCACGAGGGTCCTTCAGAACGTTCAACTTCATCACACTGCGATGGACGAGATATGGAAGTGCATTCACCATGTTGACAGCTACAGTCCCTTGTGCTGGCAGGCTATCCTTATGAAGTTGGAAATTCCGGAGGATTGTGTCAGCCCGCTGCTGCATGTGATGGCACGTGCATCAAATGATCATCAACTCAGTACGTGTTTACATTGCATTTTCAGCGTGGCCATCGCTAACGATACATCTCTTAGTTGAATAGTAATAGATTACTATTTTGTTTGTAGTTCCGTTGGAATTAATAGTGCTTTGTTTGCTTGCTGACCTCGACTGAACTTAATTTTGCGACCTTCCTGATTCTCCTGATTCTCCCGTGTATATAACTTATGACCATGTTTTTATTAGTTCAACTCACCATGGTCCGAGCTCGAGCTCAGCGCTCACGTGTGAAGCTCATAGCTGTGCAAAAACAAGAATGGCGCAGATGGCAGGAAGCGTTAACTGATGCTGTTGACACTGCTAAGTCAGTGTATGTCCAGGAAGCTGCTCACATTGCAGAGACACATGGACAGTGCATATTTTCTCTCTTTCTCTCTGGTTTATTCAAGCTAACTTACTGTCTTTGTTAGATCTCTCAAATGGATGCACAATCAGTTGTTTCTGAGGAGCCATATGCTACGTCAACAACATGGAGTCAATTTTTGGAACGCCTTCGTTCGAGCCAAGCACAAAGAAGCAAATGAAGGTGTTACAGTCAAGTACGCCCCTATTCATTTTCTCTTAACTCTTCACTTGTATTACATCACGAGCCACATGATGCCACCGCTAGACTTATCTTTCTTATCTTTCATCGACTCATTGTATTACATCACGATCACTATCAAGCCGTCGCTAGGTGATCTATTCTTGCTATCTCTGACTCGGTCTTATCTCTGACTCATTCTGACTTGTATACGCTTGCCCTAAAGCCGTTCTCATTCACTATATAAACCCATCTTTGTACTATGTAGTTCTTTACTTTAATCTTACTAGGTTTTACCTGGAACTTGCTTTCACTTAAGACCTCCAATCTTAAGTTGTCTGAACCTGATTCAAGTCAAGGACACTCTCCTTGCCTTGTCTTATTGAACCACTGAACTTCAGTATATGCCAAAGCCTTGAACCGACCTTGGCTGAATACTCTTATTGAGTAGCCATACGTCAGATCTATCCTAGTTCGTAACAAAAGATTAAAGTCTTCACTGATCCCTTGCACCACTATCACATGTTGCATATTTGAAACCCAGAACGACAAAACCCTGGTCATCACGACAGATAGAACTCCAGGTCCAAACTGACGACATTAACCCCATTGATCGGTGCACTAAACCTAGGCGCTTTACCACCTTTACCACCCCTGAATCCCACGATGTCTTCCAAGCCCGTTGAAATCAAAATCGGGACCCCTCCCATCTTTGATGGCGATAGAGACAAGTCCAGAGGCTTCCTTATGTCGTGCAACTCTTACCTCAACATCAATGACAAAATCTATATAGAAGATAAGCAGAAAATCATTTTCGTCACCTCCTTCATGAACGAAGGAAATGCTCGCTACTGGAAAGAGGACTTCCTCTCCCATGTGCAAGATCCACTCTACAAGAGAACAGACGGAACCATTAAGGGTTATGGAACTTGGGCGGAATTCCTTGCCAATTTTAATAAAGCATTTAAACCGCTTGATCCAGCAGGAACCGCCTTAGCTAAACTCCGAAACCTGAAGCAAGGGTCCGAGCTCCAGGATTACATTTCAGAATTCCTCATGCTTGCCCAACACTCTGGAATCCACGACAATGTCTCAAAGAAGCAATTCTTCTTAGACGGATTACACCTGGGATTAACTGCCCACCTCTTCGGCACGGGTGACATCTCCGACGACTTCGAGGTGGTTTTATCCACCTGTATCCAGCTCGACAACTCCCGTCTCCAGCTGAATGCCATTAGGGCGCGCAACCAACCACAAAAAAAGAAGAACTTTGGATCCAGTCGATACACACCTTCCAGAGACCCCAATGCTATGGTGGTCGATCGACTCACAGAAGAAGAACACACTGAACACTTCCGGACCGGAAAGTGTTTCACCTGCCACGTGGTAGGACACCTGTCTAAAGCGTGTCCCCAGAAGAAGAAGAACGGGAAAACCCCGGTCTGTCGCAAAGAAGTCGAGAGTAGCGATGATGAAGAAGAGGAAGCAGAAGTCCGTCGTCTCAACGAGGATTTTTGATGTGGAAGACTGGATCAACGTCAGTATCTTCCAATGTACCCATTAGACTCGTACGAAAAGTTGGTGAACGAAAGGAACTTCGAGTTCCACTTTCTCTCATTTCGAAAACCCGTCTGAAAACCGTTGAAACAACCGCAGTCGTCAACTCCGGAGCAGCCGGAACATTCATTTCCGAAGACTTCGTAAAGAAGCACAAAATCCGAACCCACGCACTCAGTAAACCCTTCAAAGTTACTACCGCCGATGGAAGCTATTCAAAGAGCGGAGCCATTCGCCGATACTGTGTTCTCACCATCAAGATAGATGAATGAACCATGATCGGGAAATTCAACGTCACTCGCTTAGGACAAAGAGACCAGATTCTCCTCGGCATCCCTTGGTTGAAAGCGATGAACCCAGCCATCGACTGGGCCGCTGAAACTCTTATCCTCTCGCGAACCGCGAAGAGTAGTCAAGTCGAAGAAGAAGTTGATAAAGAAAGGAAGAAAGGCGCTCTTCCCCTTCTATTCCAACACAAACCCATTGATCGGACATGGAAGAACTCCATGATACGAAAAGAAGTTCCTATCCAGGTACCCGTTGAATTGGTCTTACCACGTAGCTATCCTAGCGCGTCCATCAAAGAAGTTATTGATGAAGAAGCTCCTATCCCTATTCCCGACCTACTTCCCATCCCAGATGATGATGATGAGACCTTCGATACCAAAGAGGACGTATGGACGCAAGAGAACTTTGCCGCACCAGTGCGAGAAGTCTCTCTATACGACCTTGATGACGATGAATTCTTAGTGGAGTATTCCTCCGACGCATCCGAACTTCGGGTCATTATGAACGTTTCTATGGACACTCCCCTCACTTCCGACGGAACTAGTCGTCTGGAACAAAAACCCACGGTCTAGCAATTACATGAAAGTTAGTAACAAAGCCCAACAGTTCGCCCTAGCTGCGGGGTTAAAACAAAAGAAGAAAACTTTCGAAGAACTCGTACCCTCCTATCTCCACGACTTCACCGATATCTTCGCTAAGGACGGACTTAATAGTTTACCTCCCGAGCGACCCGGTATTGACCATCGTATTGAAATGAAACCCGGATTCATCCCGAAAACGTCGAAAATCTACCCTCTCTCCGTCATGGAATGAACTGCTGTCAAAGCGTTTATTGACAAGAACATACAGAAAGGATTCATCTCAGAATCGAAGTCACCGCAAGCTAGCGGATTCTTCTTTGTTGGAAAGAAAAGCAGAGACCTAAGACCATGCCAAGACTATCGATACATCAATGATTGGACGATAAAGAACGCCTACCCACTGCCACTTCCGTTATCATTGGTCGCACGGTTACATGGAGCCAAGTATTTCACCAAGATGGACGTCCGATCCGGCTATAACAATATCCGTATTCACCCCGACGATAGATGGAAAGCGGCATTCACCACCGAATTTGGACTCTACGAACCAAATGTCATGTTCTTCGGTCTCTGTAATTCCCCAGCCACGTTCCAAGCCTACATGAACCGCACCTTCCAACAAGAGATCAACGAAGGATGGTTAGTGATATACATGGACGATATTCTTATCTTTTCGAACGACCTTGATGAACACCATGAACGAACTCGCCGCATTCTGACCAAGATACAAGCTGAAAAGCTCTTCTTGAAACCAGAGAAATGTACCTTCGATGCACAAGAAGTTGAGTACCTCGGAATGATCATCCGTCCTGGATGTGTTGCCATGGACACCGCTAAAACTGATGGAATCCGCAATTGGCCAATTCCTACCACCATCAAAGAAACGCGATCATTCCTCGGCTTCTGCAACTTCTATCGAAACTTCATCCCTCATTATTCTGATATCGCATGACCGCTCATTGATTTAACGAAGAAGAACACCACTTTCTTATGGTCAACACCATGTCAAGACGCCTTTACTACGCTGAAAGATTGTTTTTTGAGACAACCGGTCCTTCATAACCCTGACCCCTCACGTCAATTTGCAGTTGCAACTGATGCATCATTGGTTGCCACCAGAGCTGTCCTTCTTCAGACGGATGAAAATGGCGTTTACCACCCGTGTGGGTATCTTTCGCAATTTTTGAACCCAGCAGAAAGAAATTATCAGATCTTCGATCGAGAACTCCTCGCAGTTATCCGAGCGCTAACAGAATGGTGTCATTACCTGGAAGGGAATCCTCATCCGGTCATCGTATTCACTGATCACATGAACCTTCTCTATTTCCGCACTGCACAGAAGCTCACTCATCGCCAAGCCCGATGGCAACTACTCCTTTCATGCTATGATCTAGAACTCCACCATGTCGCCAGAACCAAGCTTGTTGCCCCTGATGCTCTTTCTCGTCGTGCTGATCATATCCCCACTGAAAGTGATAATGAGGACGTTACCCTTCTCCCAGACTCCCTCTTCATTCGCCTCCTTGACCAGGAGTTAATGACAACTCTTGCAAACCCGGACCCTGACGATATCAACCCCATCTTCCAAGCCACTTCTGACACCCTGAGCGGTCTCTGTCTCCCCCCCATGAAATCAGCTCTCTCCGATTGGATGACATGAGACGACATCTTATTTTACAAAGATCGTGCCTACGTCTGTCCTGCCAGACGACATGCTATTTTAGAACGAACCCATGATCACGCAACAGCGGGCCATCCCGGTCGTTTCAAAACCGAAGAACTGGTGAAACACGACTTCTGGTGGCCTTCGATGGGCACCTACAGTAATCCACGGCCACTTGCGTTTCCACCATCACTTGCGTCAATGCACAACAACATTGTCAAATCACATTATTTAGACACAATTCTTGCTGATGTATTTTCATGGCATATAGAGCTATGTATGGCTGGTATAATATCTTAAATCTGCCAGGAGGAAAGGTCACGATATTGCAATTTGTAGCTTAAATTTCACTTTTCTGTACATAGCACCTTCGAATGATTTTTGTGGTGCACTCAAACGTTGTATATCAATGAAGATTACCTTTACTGACATCTGACATGTGTTGTTTGTAAGGATCGTAGCATTCCTGATGTGCCAGTTCAATGCCGGTGAAGCATTACACAAAACTTCACAATCAATGAGTTATCAGATCTAAGTACGTTATGGATGACAAATATTAGCTAAATGAGGCTGGGCGCGCTACAATCTGGCGCGTCGCATACTAACAAAAATCTTTCCTACAAAATGCCTGGTATTGCCCGCTCCATAGCAAAGAAGAAACGAGGAACGTCGAGCCACATACAAAGAAGAAGTGAGGCTGTGGGAGGAGGAGAGAGATTGTGCCAAGCTCGAGAAGCGTCGACCAAGGTGGACCAAACCAAAACAGGGCAAATTAGAGTCGCCGCTACCTAAACCAACTCTTGATGATGTTGAAGAAGACGATGAATGTGGTGTGAACGAAGACGAGGACATTGACGGCAATGATTCTGATGGTGGGAGCTTGGAGGTTTGATCGGCTTATCGCTTATCAGCGATAATTAATCACGTACAATTAGTTCTTATCATTGAGTAATACCATTTTTGGGACCGACGCAAGTGACAGTGGAGTGTTGATAAAGGCCTTATTCTTGATTCATTCACCACTCTACAACACATGTTCTGATGCTCTCAATATTTTATGATACACAATAGTACATGTATTAGAAAGTAATGGTCAATCACGATTTTTTTTTAAATGTGTTGTTGTGTTGTGAGACACGCTCAAAGTTTTACCGACGCAAGTGACGGTGCATTACTGTATATCCAGAAATATGTTGAAGGATGCGCCCTCTGCCAACAGATGAAATCCGATACTCATCCTACGACCCCCCCACTCGTCCCCATCCCATCCTCAGTCTCTACTCCCTTTGCCCAAGTATCCGTCGACCTCATCACTGATCTACCACCTTGTAACAGTTTTGATTCTATCATGGTCGTGGTAGACCATGGGCTTATGAAGGGGGTAATTCTTATCCCTTGCACGAAAACCATCACCTCAGAAGGAGTAGCCAAGAAGTTTTTCAAATACGTCTACCGTCGATTCGGACTCCACGAGAAAGTGATCTCCGATCGGGGTCCACAGTTCGTCTCCAAGTTCTCTAGAGCTCTCGCCAAGCTATTGAAATACGACATCGCTGCTTCTACCGCTTATCACCCGCAAACAGATGAACAGACGGAACGTCTAAACCAAGAACTAGAAACCTATCTTCGCATCTATTGCCGCAACAACCCAGAAGATTGGGTCGAACACCTCCCTATGGCCGAATTTGTCCACAACCACAGAAAACATGATTCTCGAAACGCATCTCCATTCCACCTCATGATGGGATACGAGCCACGAGCTCTCCCTCACATACTCCCCGAATCCACCGTTCCTGCAGCAGAAGATCGACTCCGCCTTCTCCAGAAGATACGTGAAGAAGCTATCTCTTGCCACAATCTCGCAATGCAACGGATGGCCGAACGATCGCACGGAAAGAAGTACCAACCATGGAAGATTGGAGATAAGGTTTGGTTATCAGGAAAGAACCTCATCACGCAACTACCGTCACGGAAGCTCGCCCCGAAACGATACGGACCCTTTACCATCACCACAGTACTATCTCTGATCACGTTCACACTCCAGTTACCCGCTCAATGGAAAGTTCATCCCACGTTCCACGCTTCTGAACTATCATCCTTTCATGAAACAGAGATCCACGGCCCTAACTTCCACGATCCCCCACCTGATATCATTGATAACGAAGAAGAATACAAAGTCGAAGCCATCTTATCACACAAGGGAATGGGTAAATGAAGACGCTATCTCGTGTCCTGGAAAGGATATGCTTCCTCCAGTAACAAATGGATTCCCCAGGAGAATCTCGATAACACTTCTTCAATCCTCACCGCTTATAAGAGAGCCCACG
Source organism: Suillus subluteus (assembly GCA_016647755.1). NCBI lineage: Eukaryota > Fungi > Basidiomycota > Agaricomycetes > Boletales > Suillaceae > Suillus > Suillus subluteus. The sequence goes on along the minus strand of JABBWI010000290.1, from coordinate 56,815 downwards.
GATTATAAGAACCCCAGAACGAAATCATCATGTCTGCTCACTCCCAACGTCTCCACACTCTTGAAATCTGCCTCGCACAACTCCGCGCTCTCATATCCCATATAGATATTATGACCGACACTCTTACTTCCCCCACCGTAACCTTGACCACATTGACCAACGACTCAGATTCCTCGTCCCACTACTTCGCTGTCCTTGACGACATTGAAACCAACACGATATTTGAATCCGCCCTACTCTCTGAACAATACGCTATAGAAATTGATAACCTCCTCGCTGAACGAGGAGCTCTCTCTAGTACCCTCCTCATTAACATTATCCAAGCAGCTAAGCTCGTTGAACGCACCTCCGAACTCCTTAATGATGAACGCATCAAGACGATCTTTCGTCATCTCCATATACACATTCGCAACACAGCAGTTCGCCTTATGCCTCCTACTACCAAAGAGATTGTCAGAGAGGCCATCCACATCGTCACTGAACGAATTGCAAACAACCCAGTCGCCCGACCACCATCACCCCACGTCGCAACTCCCATCCCGCCTCTGGTTGAGACAACTCCCGTTGAGCACACGCTTGATACTATCGTTCCTCCTCACGTACCTAGCATACCAATTGCTACTACGTCTAACAACACGGCGACACAACCTACTCGTATTTATCCTACCCACCGACACCAATCTAAACTTAAGAGAGAACTCTCCGTCTCCCCCGCCACCCGTAACTGCATCCTACGCTCCAAAACACCATCTCCCCCGCCTCAGACATCCACTGTCACCATCGTAAAGACAGAATATTGCGATAATTTCGTATGTCGCAACTGTAACCTTATTGGTCATCGCCACAAGAATTGCCCCATGTACTTCTGTTGTGTGTGTCACAACTTGGCGCCAGGGCACTTATCGGCCTTTTGTAAAGACCTTCACGGAGAAAAGGTTATCCCTTTAGTTTGGACGGATGCCGGCTTCTATGACGCTCTCTCTAGATGGGAAGCTGATAAAGACGCAGCACTTGAACAGATCTCGCTTGAAGAAGACGAGAAGATGTTCTCTCAGTGCGCAGGAGACCGCGATGATTACGAATACAACCATAACTTTGAATGTTGAAATCGGTGACTTCAACGATAATAACGGGGTAATGTTACAGTCAAGTACGCCCCTATTCATTTTCTCTTAACTCTTCACTTGTATTACGTCACGAGCCACATGATGCCACCGCTAGACTTATCTTTCTTATCTTTCATCGACTCATTGTATTACATCACGATCACTATCAAGCCGTCGCTAGGTGATCTATTCTTGCTATCTCTGACTCGGTCTTATCTCTGACTCATTCTGACTTGTATATGCTTGCCCTAAAGCCGTTCTCATTCACTATATAAACCCGTCTTTGTACTATGTAGTTCTTTACTTTAATCTTACTAGGTTTTACCTGGAACTTGCTTTCGCTTAAGACCTCCAATCTTAAGTTGTCTGAACCTGATTCAAGTCAAGGATACTCTCCTTGCCTTGTCTTATTGAACCACTGAACTTTGGTATATGCCAAAGCCTTGAACCGACCTTGGCCGAATACTCTTATTGAGTAGCCATACGTCAGATCTATCCTAGTTCGTAACAGAAGGTATGAGTTTATTTATTTTCTACTGAACTATTACTGACCGAGATCTAGACCTTGAAAAGGGTGAATGGATCAAACTCACTCAGTTCATTGCAGACAACAAGACCGAGCTTGTCCGTGCCCATTCAAAGCTTATGTTCGCAGAAAAAAGAGCCTACAATATGCAGGTCCTTGAAGCCCGTCAGCAGAGAAATCGAATCACACATGCGAATCCAAAGGCTACTATTCATGATGTCAATGCAACCTTTACTTCTATGGATCGCGAGGTAACTTTTCACACTTTGTCTATTTACAAAGCTAATTCTGTTACTAGTGGATGGCTCTTTGCGCTCGTACCAGCGTAGAGGGTTTCTATGTAGCAGTTCGAGGCAGTATTGAAGATCTTTCTGAACCCAAGGTTTTTTTCACTCAGAAGGCCGAAAAGTTTGTCAAGGATATCCTCAATGTGGAGCCACGTCACCTTGGCTTAAAACTCGAGTCTTTCATTGTGAGTGGCCTCGGTAACTCTTATTTTTATTTGGTCATTCCTCAAGCTAATGTCTTGTGCAGATCAACATACTGCTCATCGTCAACGTCCTCTGAACAAACTAATCAGTGAATGCCGCACCTTCATCCAGGAAGGACTCAGTGCGTTTTCTCGGCTCAATTCATTAAACATACTAATCTCCTACTCAGATTCAATTGCCCTTGAAAACAACATCCAACATCCTATCACAATGAACTATACTAACTATGAGCAAAAGATGGTCGAACGCCGCAGCTTCGCACTCGTCGGCTGGCCTGTGCCTGGGCCGGTTCGAAATCCCTCGAAGGTTGGTGGAAGATCCAGAGTGAACAAATTGTTGGACGCATTTCGGGATGGAACCTGTCACTGGGTGAAGTTAACTGACGAAGAACTTTTAGTGAGAATGAAGGATAATAGGGCTCGTGCTGCCAGAGGAGAGCCAGTTTATGTGCCGAGGAAGGGAAGGAATAGAGCCCCCTTGAAGCAGAGGGGTGCGGATATCATTGTGTCCTCTGACGGAAGCTCTAGCTCTAGTGATGGAAGCTCTAGCGACTCGGATGATTGTTAGTAGTGCACAGTAGACTTAGATCTTTTTTGTTTTTGTGCAATGCAATGGTACTTAAATATATCATTTTGTCAGGGTTTGTGGACTGTATGTAGGTAAAAACATATCTAATAAATATCCAGGGATGATATGTATAGGGGACCGAAAAAGAGCGCTCTGAAATAATGAGATTTGAGGTGTATTTCGTGGTCGTCGTGTGCGACGACAAGCTCGAAGGTTCAGTTGTTGTGGGAAACAATGAGATGCCCAGGAAAGTAGCGCCGTCACCTGATTTAATGTTAGAGGTACCTGATGTAAGCAGATAAGATGACTTATCATATCTACTGATTATATCTTATCTATTTAGCTAGAAATTCTTCCTAAGTCAGTGCTGAGTGCTGCGGCAATCGCTGAAGTACTGCAGCTTAAGATTCCCCCCCTAGTTAGTAATGAACATCACATCACATCACTCTTACTAATAAGTAATGTTTAAGGTGACACACAGGTGGTCTTTTCCCATCTTTTCCTTTCTCTCTTTTCCCTTCAAGTCAGTCCAAATCTCCAACATCTACATGAACATTTCTTTGAGGCCAACTTGATGACTCTACTCTTCTCATGTAATCTCCCTGCCCTATCTTCTCTTTAGATCTCCTCCTTTCCTCTTCTCTTCAAATATATTTCGCATTTTTGCCTATTTGATGTAGCTCTCTAGGTGTCTAGTGGTGACTCTTTGTAAGTCTTTCTTTTTATCCTTCTTTCTTCACTGACCTTTTCTTCTCTTCTCCTTCCAGTTTTTGCATTTTTGTCTATTTGGTGAGTCTTCCTTTCTCTCTTCTTCATCCTTTTCTGATCCTCTCTTCTCCCTAGCTCTTCTCTGACCCTCCTGCTTTAATTTTCGCATTTTGGCCTTTTTAGTAAGTCTCTTTATCTCTCTTCTCTCTCTAAGTGTTTCTTGTCTCTAGCTCTCATTCCTCCTGTCATTTTCGCATTTTTGCCTCACTTGCTCTCATTCCTCCTCCCCTCATTTTCGCATTTTTACCTCTCTTGTTCTCATTCCTCCTTCCTTCATTTTCGCATTTTTACCTCTCTAGCTCTCATTCCTCCTGTCATTTTCGCATTTTTACCTCTCTTGCTCTCATTCCTCCTCCCTTCATTTTCGCATTTTTGCCTTCCTCTGACATTCATTTCTCTTGTGATTTTCGCATTTTTGTCTCCCTCTCTTACATATGTAGTTAGTAGTGTATAGTTGTTGTATGAGATACTTGAAATATAACTTGATTTTCGCATTTTTGATGTTTTGAGATCTACAATGACTTATAATTGCTAGAATGGCTAGAATGGCAAGGTTTTGAAAAAAAAAATGACCCATCCATAATAGCTATAATGATCCAAAATGAAGTGAAATGGAAAAAGTCAGGTCTATAATTGCTGTTAAGATTGGCACCTTGCCATTCTAGCCATAACTGTCATTCTAGCATATATAGCTATAATGGACTACTTTGGATCATAATACAGTACTTTCTTCCATAGTTGCTAAGTACACTTTTCCTGATGGTGATCGGGGAGGTCACGCATCTGGTGTGATTTGTGGCTGAGTTTTCCGACCTGCTTGCACAGGTCAGATAGGGTGCGAGTCCACCAGCATTTGGAGTGAGGGCAGGGTTTTGACTGTGGTACACAGGCATCCATGGTGGACTTGATGGCCTGTGTGACAATTTTGGCCATATGCTGGAATTCGTTGGCCGACGCGAGTGGGATTGGCGGGAAGGGGGTGAGCGATGTCCCTAGCATCTCTTTGAACTGTTCCCAGTTGACATCACGCCAGTTGGGCTGTGGAACGTCATCCTTGCAGGGGATCTGTAGTTCAAGTGTCAGTAGGATGGGAAGGTGATCAATTTTTGGGCCCCGTCTGGATGGCTCAGTGTTGCAAGAGGTCATAGCATCAAGGGTGCCTTCCGTGCCCAACACGTTGTCCAGTCTTGTCCAGTTACCGGTGCTTGTGGACTGGAGGGTGGGGATGCCACAAGGGAGTAGCTGTACCATACCATAATCAGCAATCAGATCAATAAGCGGGTGAGAAAGAGGGTAATTAAAAAGATGTCAGTTGTGGATGTCCTCCCACATGGGGTGATGACGGTTGAAGTCCCCTAGCCACAGCATGTGGTCATCTGCCGTTGGGTGGAGCATAGCGATGTTTTGGTCGAGGAACTCTTCCAGGGCGACCAGGGTGTTTTGGTGAGTGCAATCATTGTATATATTGAGGATTGTGCAAGTGCTGAAGCTGCCTGTAATTTGCACGACGACCATGTCTGATGAAGGGAAGGGGATTTGTCGCCATGTGTTTGTGTCGAGTGAGGAGTTGATGAAGGTGATTGCGCGTGAATGTTCCTGTGGGTGTGTGAGATGGTTAGTAGGGTATAAGACGTGCCAGCGATGACTGGCATGGGTATTGTGGAGAAAATTAATGTATGGTTCCTGAATGACTAGAAGGTCTTGGTTAGTAATGTCAGAACTGTTCATGAGCAATTCTTGAGCCGTTAGCGATGCATTGAGATTCCGTTGCCATATTTTCAGTCTATCTGGGGTAGGTATCAGTTGTTCAGACATTAGAAGGGGGGGGGATTGGGGCCTGCGCTGGGGGTGGAGTATGTTGAAGTGGATGGAGAGGAAGAAGAGGAAGAGGAGGAGGAGGAGGATGAAGAAGATGGGGATGAGGGAGAGGAGGGAGAAGGAGGAAGAGGGAGAGGGGGAGTAGAAGGTGAGGAGGAGGTGGTGGTGGTGGAGGGAGGGTCGTTGTTTGGTGTTGAGGGGGGTGTTCAGGGATTAGCAGCCTGATGACTGGCTGGAAGGTGAGTGTTGATTGCTTGCTGGGGATGATCTGGTTAGTGGCTGGGGTAGGAGACGGAGTGTGTGGTTCTGTGGGATGAGAGGGGGAGATACGGTTGGGTGCTGGGTTGGGTGCTCTGGGAGGGCAGGACACTGGGGTCCAAGGGGGGCTCATGGGGAAGAAGGGGGGCTTATTCTCTGGGTACAGGTCGTTCATAGCTTCACAGTGTCGGATGAATTCGGGACACTTGGAACTCCAGCTGGTGTAACTCTGACTTTTGCAGTTTACGCAGCATTCAGTACAGAAAGAGTTGCACTGCTTGGTCCAGTGGCGGCCACTGCAAGTGCCGCAGATGTCATGGGGAGATGAGCAGTTACGGGCCATGTGTCTGAACTTCTGGCACTTGGCACACCGAATGGGCTCCTTTCGGTCCTTGCTGACCGCATAGCGATGGGCGTCAATACGAATCCCTTCCTTGAGTATGCTGTTGGCTGTCTCGACATCCTTGATCTGGAGAAGGGCAAAGGCAGTGCATTGTTCTCTTGTGCGACGCTGAGGGGGCTTAATCCATTGGATGGAGGCGATGGAGTCAGGAGGGAGGTAGTTCTCAGCTTCAATGTGATGGGTGAAGTCGTCCCTTTCAATTTCATACTTGACCAGTAAGAACTGGACGACTATGGAGTACGTCCTGTTGCGTATGCAGGCCATCGAGTCCAGGTGAGTTTCGAGCAGCATGCGACCTGTGGGGCCCTTGAGCCATCTCGCCAAATGCTCACTGTCCAGGTCTATTATCAGGCCTCCATTTTGGAGACGCTGTACCGCTTGGACAGTGCCTGTAGGCGTTCCTTCACTGCAGATTTCAAGGAGGACATCCAAGATTTGTTTGGCGATGGTGGCGTCAGTGGCTTCTGAGGGAAAGAGTGAGTGGCCTGGTATTGGGTCGAGTAGGATCTGTTTGGCACGAAGCGATGCCCTGGCTACAGCTTTATCAAAGGATGGGGGGAGATGGGTGGCCGCAATTGAGCTGTAGGTGGGGAGGGTTTTGGGGTGGAGGGTGGTTTCTACTTGCGTGATGGCACCAGGGCACTGGGAGAGTTGTGTGGAAAGGTTGTTGAGTCGGTCCTGGGTGAATTCTAAGGAGGGGGTGAGGAGCTTGTAGGAATTGTTGCAGTCTTCAATCGATTCATAGAGGGTGTCCACTGCGTCTTTGATCCATTCCGCTGCTGTTTTGAGATCATTACCTTCTTCCTCCTTCTCCCGTTTTAGTGAGTCCCGAAGTTTCAAGGAGTGTTCTAGCGCATCTCTCATGGTCTCTGCAGTGGTATAGATGGAGGCTACTTGCGGGGCGATGGCTGCTATTATGTTATTCACTATGTTGGTTGATAATGAGTTTGAAAGTTGTTCGGCTGCAGCCTTGGTGACGACCTCTGCAATTTTGGATGCAGCCTGATGCTTGAGGATGAAGGCTGTAGCCCGGATGGCATTGGTTATGGCGAGTGGGATGGGCTTGACCATTTGGGTGATTTGGAACAGAATTCCCGCCAGGTGTAGCAGGGTGAGAGGTTCATCAGCTTGGCGTAGGAGGACACTAGCTAGATACTTCTCTGCAGATTCTAAGTTCGTTACTGCTCCTGGAAGTGCCTCGATGTCGACCTGAAGCAATTGGTTTCTTGGTGTGGTGGTGTTACCTGCTGAGTTTTTCTTGCCTGGTGGGCTTTTCTTCTCGGGCACCTTTGCTGGCGCCATAGTCTATAAGGGTTAGTATCTAGAAACTGTTTTTTGACATTTTTAAGGGTTTTTCTGGGTGAAGCTGGGTTAGTTGGTGTCGCCGTTGGGCGGCATTGACACCGTTGAACACAGTGATCTGGTGTGGTGTCTGGGGTCCTGATTCGGGGTGCCACTTAGTGTGAGACTAAGAAGTGATGGCTTTTATAGTTGAGTCTTCAGGTGCCTTCTTTGATGTCGTTGAGTCTTTGGGTGCCTTCTTTGATGTCAAAGGTGCGTTTTTCGCTTTTTTGCCTTGTGAAGGCTCTTGGCTATCAGTGCTAACCTTCCGTTTTAGCTTTCAGCCGCTCTCTGCAATAGCCTGCACTGCCTTTTCGGTCAGTTTGGTAACACACTTGCTAAACATTGCGGTGGATGGGGTTATGGTGGCGTTCTCGACGCCAGTGAGAGATTAGAGTTCCGAGGGACAGCCCTGGGTGTGTGTAGTGATCGAAAAAAAGTTAATTTGATGCTGTATAGTTTCAATATATTTGACATGTCGAGACTACCATTTTGGGTCTGATGGGTACTGTACCTTGCTCAACAGGTCGCGGGTACCCAGCGTCACAACCCACACCCGCACCCGCGAGGCACCCATACCCGTGACCCATGCGGGTTACCCCTACCCGTGCTAATGCCTACTTGAGACCCTAGCATCAGTCAAAAGCTAGTGGCACTATCAGGATCTGTCTAGATTCGTGCTTTTCCTCATATCATCATCTCAGTACACGTCTTCATGCCATATATCAGTCCTCTATATACTTGCGCACTGCTCGCGCTATCTTCCCGCGCTTCCCACTACTTTTGCATTTTGCTTTCCTGCACATGCCTTCAGCGCATTTCTTGCGCTTACATCGCCTTTTGTTGCCTTTGATCAGGGTTGATCAGCACCATTCCGTTGTCATGCATGGTATGTAACTCATACCATGACAGATATACAAGAGGTGTGATAAGGAAGGTATAATAGACCCTACTGTATCCTATCACCAAGTTACCCCATCATTTTCCCCCTAGCATTTTCCCCCTAGTTATTGGCTAGTATTTTCATTGTAGCAGCACACGCGCCAATCCCCAACTCTGCAAGAAGATACTGGGACAAAATATGATTCGCAGATATTGCAAGACAACAATGTAGGTCATTTATACAGTTTCAAGCCAAGACAAAGAAGCCACCAAGAAAAACAATCACTTGAACCTACTTGACCATATAGTAAGTGAAAAACCAAAGACTTCTGTAACCACAAACAAAGGTTAGAGGGTGAAGCATATACAGCAGCGAGAAACTGCAGAAAATACAAGGCATTGTAATAAAGAGGATACATTTCGATATCATGAATGGTAGAGTGGGGTGGACAATATCCTCAAAATCAAGTACACGTGCCACAACAGACAGTTTTTTAGTCAAGAAGACAGGCATACTGGTGTTCATGGTTTGATGATGGAGAGGATCAAGAGATAATGGACAAGAAGGGGGACAACTTGGGGACAACACTTAGTAGGCAGGTTCTTATACGCCCCGCCATGTCTCACTTTGAACAATGAGTGCTGAGCAAGTGAAAGTGGTGAGTAAGCAAGCAAGCATATGTCATGCGGAACACGTAAGTGACAACAATTTTACAGAAAAATGCCCATTGTGTTTGACAAAACCCTTCTCCCACTAATGTGGGAGTTGGGGACTTTCAATCTTCACTTCCATTTTTTTCCATGTATTTCTATTTTGTTCTATGACATTCCATCTCTTTCTATTTTCCTCAGGCATATTCAGCCAACAGACTTTCTTTTCAGCCACCAAGCATGTTTGTAAGCATGTCATGTGACTGGTAAATATCATGATTTGTCATGCTTTGTAAGATTTCTAACTGTATTTATAAGCTACTTAGTAAGATGGCTGATTCAGCACACCAAATGGCATTGTTAGTAAGCACATCCTTACCAATCCATGTGATGACTCATGCCATGATTCATCATGCTTTGTAAACTACACTGTATTTATAATGTAAATTAGTAAACAGGCTGACTCAACACACCAAATGGCATTGTTAGTAAGCACATTCTTACCAATCCATGTGATGATTCATGCTTTGTAATCAGGGCCTCCAAAAGGTATATAAGGAGCCCAATTTTGCCATGTAATAAATGGAGCACTTCCCACATTCACTCATCTCAAACAGTGTGAGATTAAGTAAGAACCTAAGTACAGGCAAATCATTAGCCTCAAAGTAAGACTAAGAAACATTTATTCAAGTTATATACTACCTTACAGGGGTTGATTATATAATCTATCAGCTGATCTAACTAAGTTTAACCCATACTATTTTCCTCTCTCTTTTACAGGAAGGGAGACACAATTCACGCTACACAATTCATGCTACATGACTAACGAACATGCTAAACTCTCAGATTTCATACCATAGACTCAGTATACAGAATTCAATTGTTTTAAAACTAACCAAGGAACAAGGAAAGAAGGTATATTGAAATAAATCCTCCCAAGAACTCACACGTTATCTACCACAAAAACTAGAAAAGTTGTAGACCATGTACTTAAGGACTGGCAATAAGTCTTATCCTGTATAGTTGTGTTGTCACTATACAAGCAGTGTACATAAGACCCTTAAGTAAGAGGACACCGTGGATCCTTGCTTTCCTTGCTTCCCCTTTAGGGTCGAATGTTCTTGCATTCTGCAAGTATAGCAGCTAGGCAGAACTTAGACTCACTTATACTGGTCGAGCATTTTATTTCTTAGTGCCTAGCCAGGTTGTGATCCGCACACTGGCTATGTTCACTCTTGTAGAAGGAAGTGTCTTGATTGATGTTGGAGGGTCCTGTTTTGCAGGAGTCTTACTTTGTGCTTCTGGGGATGTGAAAACCCTGAAACCATCCTCAGCTAATGATGGTGAGGGAATTTTTGGATCAAAGAGTACAATTTCGTTTTTCTTAACTGCTTTTTCGTTAGCAATGATCTGATCAGGTGTTAGGTCAGGGTTGAATGACTGCATCATAGTGTTCGGGTTCCACTTAGGCAGTAAGCATTTCATCATGTCTTTTGCCAACTGTGCACATTTGAATGGTTTAGTGCATTTTAGGTTGATTCTGACTTCGGAACAGGAGTTGCATGAGCACTCTTTGCGTTTCCTATGTGCAGGGTCATTTCTACCCGCTAGTTCTGATATGTGTTGTACTAATGTGACATTGTGGTTTTCTCTTAGGCATGCTGCATAGAAGCAGTTGTTCATTTTGTTCAACTCTTTGGAGGCTCCCATATGGAACCAGACTAGGAGTTGGTTTATTACTTGTGCTGGCACTATTAGTATTTCCCATCGCAGGTTATGTTTTTTAGTGGTTTTGAGGATTCATTTAAGGTTTAGTGGTAGCTTTTTCAGGGTGGGGGACCACATTTGTAGGAAAGGGTCAATCTTGGCCTTTTCTTTTACAACAGGGGTGTTACAAGAACATTGGGTTGTGTTAAGCCCCTATTCATTTCTCCTCCTTGCTCTCTTACTTTGTACTTGCTACGTCATTTCACTTCAAACGCGCAGCTCATCTAGATTGCTGTGCATGTTTTACCGTCACCATTGTCTTGTTTCTCTGACTCACAACCCTATGCCCTTACCGCCTGACTGGTACTTATCTCTGACTCACCTTTCCCTCTGCCCTTACCACTAATTCAGCAGTCCTGCCCTCAATCACTTCCTACTTATATATACCAGTAGGGTATCGCTTGTATTCTCTAACTTGAATCTACTTGGTTCTACCTGCCTACCTGCTAGAAGCCCTAAGCAAGCTTCGCCTTCTCCTCTTAATCTCTATTAAGCTTGTCGCTCAATAGTCTTGCTAGTCGAGAAACACGATTAGAGACACGCCGTCCTAATCATCAATAATACCTTCGTCTAACCAACAAAGTTATTGCTGTGAACTCTTGCTATCGAAACACCTGCTGGTCTCAGCAGGTTTAGCAAGAGCCTTTATCCAAGTTCCATTTACGAACTCGCACCATTCATAACAAGGGGATTGCTGTGCATGTTTTACCAGGAGCGCTTGTGCAAAACAGGCCCAGATTGGGCATTTTTCTGGAGGGGCTAGCAGTCCTTTTAACCATTTCAGTTCTATTGCTTTGTTCTGGTGTTGACGATGCAGGAGGTTTTTGCCACCTTCATTTATTGGGGCTGATAGGGCCCCTAGACTAATTGAGTTCTTTCTGCCACTGTCCCATATGAACTGATGAATTTGTTTGGTCAGGGTGTGTTCAATTTCCTTAGGCATACCCTGGGCTGTAGTTAAGTATTGTGTCATACTTCCTATTGTGCGTTGTATGATGATTTTTCTCCTTTCTATTGTAGGACACCATTTCTCCCAGCGATCCAGGGAGTTCTCAATCTTTTCGATGATCAGGGACCAAACTGCCTGTTTGTCTATGCCATTACCTATCCAGGCACCAAGGATATGAGTCACTTTCCCATCCTTTGCAATATCTATGCTATCTGGCAGTGGTTGTGAGGTGTCATTAAGACATCTTGTCTCTAAGACCTGCTCATGGTGTCTTGATAACTGAGGGTCTTATACAAATACATGTAAGAATGTAATAACACCACAATTACACTTGATAAGACTTCTTGCCAGTCCTCAATTAACCCAGTCTACGACTTTTCTTCTTTTGTGGTAGATAATGTGTGAGTTCTTGGGAGGCTCGCTAAACCAATCAGTTAGATTAACTTAGCCGGAGCTTTATTATCTCTGATTGAAACTATAAACTTGTCTAGGATATACTGTCTAGACACTTGAACTGGTTTCTTGAATATACAAAAAACTGTTGAGAAGCTGGTCTCAAATGTGACTATGATGACCAAAGCTTGTGTTGGTCAGTAAATGATACATAGTGAGAATGCTGGTCTCACAAAACCGAGTTTCTATTGTGAGAAACTTACATAATCTCAAGGGAAATACTGTCCCTGCACTTGTCTGGATAGTACTTAGAAAGGAAATGTGCTTTCTGAGCAGCAATCTGTTCAGTCTGAAGCTTCTTAGGTGAGAGTTCAATTGGTTCAAGCGGGAGATTCTATTTTTTTGGGGGGAGAATGGGTTCTCCTTATATACATTTTGTGTGGGAATATTATGTAAGTAAAAAGGTGAGACAATGACATCAGAATGTGAGAAGAATATTCCAAAAACTGGAGCAGAATGTTCTAGCAGGTGCAAAAGAACATTCCAGAATATTCATGGTGGGATAATGACATCATTCTGAGTCACTCTGAGTCATTATGAGTCATTGGAATGTTCTAGCAAATTCCATGGAACATTCTGGAATTGATGACATCATTATGACATCACTATGATATCATATCTTTCAACAGAATACCTGCAGGAGTGTGTGTGAAGTCCTATGACATCATTATGACATCATACCCTGTAGGTACAATTTTATGAAGCATCTGATTAGTCAGAGCATCCTAATAGAAAAGTAAAGTAAAGAAACACTAGAGAAAACTACTCAGAAATAATTCCCGCTACTGTAAGGGAGTGGGTCTTGTCAGTTTTGATTTTCACGTTTTTGCGGTAGATTCGTCCAATTTTGGCGCCCCTTTATTTTCGCCTCAGATAGTAACAGGCTGCATTTATCAATCAGTCTAGGCCTTCACCTGAGGCCCCTCAGTCACTTCTTTCATCCCTATGATTATCAGAGCGCCATCCCTCACCGGTGCACCTCTCTTTATCTACCACCATATGGACTTCGTTCAAGCACCAGTCGGTTCCCTGTTTTCGCAGTGCTGTCTTCTTACTTCAGTTTCACATTCGTTCAGCCATTCATTCCCGGTTCACTGAAATTCTCGCTGCATCTTGTGATGGTCATGCACTCACAACTGATGTCGAGTTCCACTGTTCCAGATTATGCCTAGTCTTGATTCTGACGTTTTGGCTGCTCCAGAAACCGTGTACATAATTAGTGGTAATCCAAACCATATCGAACCTGCTGATAGTGGTGACCCAGTTTTATCAGTCTTCTTCCCTCACCCTGAGCCACAGTCCTCTTTTCTATGTCTACTGATTTTCCTCTGCTATTTCAGAAACTTCGTGTATACTTTGTGGTAACAACAAACATATCGAACCTGCTGATGGTAGTGATTTATCTCGGTCTTCGTCCCTCACTGGGGCAGTTTTTTTCGTCTTGTAGACGAAGTTCTGGAGCACCTGTCATGATCATTCTTGGCTATCAATTTCAGAGTCCAATTGATCGTGCCCCTTTCCCTTCTGCCCCACCTACTGAGTGTGCTTATAAATGATTGGCATGAACTGGAGCAGACTCATCTGTCTCGCACTATGTGTAAAGTTGACTTGGTGGTGATCAGGCTGTGCAAATGATTGCAGGGGGAGCATGTCGGCTGGCCGAGGCACGAGGCCGAGCCGATATGCTCCAGCCTTCTCTGCTTCATCTGAGCAAGATATTGGATACAGACTATGGACAGCAACATCATTATTAATATGACACATAAATTGAGCACCACCATGGGGCATGCCGCTGCGCTAGCACGCCGAGTGCCGAAAAAGGTAGCGGGTGTTGCCACTTTAGTTGGCGCTACAGCTTATAGAACAAATAATAGTACACAATACGCAGGCTTTTTAGATAGGTTTTTTGTTAGGCTTTGAACTTTTCTCTATGGGTTTCTCTAGCCAAAATGAATAAGCCAAAGGAAAGGCAATACCTTAACCTTCAAATTGCTTCTCATATCAACTAGGTCATTATGTGATTCCCATCTCACATATGACTTTTCTTCAAAACATGGTGGATTCATGAATCACTGAGGGAAAACTGAAACTATTGGACCAAGGTTTGATACCAAGGTATGGGTTGACTAGTCTGAGGACTAAGCTAACAGACTTTGTCTTTTAGAGGGATACCTAGTAGTCATGTCCATGCATTATTCCCAAATCATGCAGGACAACAGTAGGTTTTTGTACCTATGGGGATTATTTCTGTTTTTGAGGTGTTGAATTTAGCGCCAGAGGTTTTGCACCATTTGGTCAGAATGGCCATAAGGGAGCTGAAGTTGTCTTTCTTGGCTAGGTATACTGTTGTGTCATTGGTGAACATTGTGACTACAATGCAGTATGTCATTTCTTTAGTTTTAAATCCTGCTAGGTTGGATTGTCTAAGTTGTTCGTTCCGCTAGGGGTTCAATCACAAGGTTGAAGAGTAAACAAGACAGAGGGTCACCTTGTCTGACTCCCCTGGAGATTTTGAACTTCATACTAATTTCTCCATTAATCATTACTGCTGTTTCGGCATCCTTATACAGGGATTTGACAGTATTTATGAACTTCTCAGGTAGACCATAACGGTCTAGAACTTTCCACAGGTAGTTGTGTGCTATCTTGTCATAAGCTTTCTCTTGGTCGAGAGCAACTATTGCACCATTTTCTTCTTCGGCTTCAGCATAGTTCATGATGAACTGGGTCAGCCAGATTTGATCTGTTATGCTTCTGCCAGGTACAAATCCTGCCTGATTTTCATATATGATTGATGGGACTGTTCTCGCTAGCTTAAGTGCTAATGCTTTCATTAAGATTTTGTAGTCTCCATTGAGAAGGGTTATGGGCCAGTAGTTTGCAATTTCCCTTTTATTGTTTTTCTTATATAGAGGGTTTAGGAGACCATCTGCGAAACAGGTGTTAGGCACTGTTCCGTGAGTTTTGATGTCGTTAAATACTGCGGTAAGGCAATCAATAAAGTTAAACAGCTCTTTTTCTTGATCCTTTTCAGACAGGGATTTGGACTTATTGTTCACCCACTTCCAGAATTTGTAAGGGAGGCCATCAGTCCCTGGAGCTTTACCATTAGGCAGGAGGTCAATAACCTCACTGACATTATCTGGTGATAGGTTTGTTTCTAATTCGTGTTTGTTTTCAGGCGATAACTCAGACTGTATTGTATCCAGTACTTCTTCAATAGCCGTTTGCCTCTCTGTGGAGGTCTCTAGTCCTTCACTCTGGAGGGATTCATAGTAGTTCCTCACAAGTTCAGCCATTTTGTCCAATTGTTTTTCATACAATGGGTCCTCTTTCATTGAGTCAAGTTTTCTAAGTTCTATGATTGTATCTCTTGGTTTCTGGTGTTTACCTAGTCTCAACCAAAATTTGCTTGTGGCCAACTCGCTTTTGATTCTAATTTTGACCACTAGGTTGTCTCTCACTTTTTCATGCTGAGTTCTTGTCAGAAAGTCTATCTTTTCCTGTATATAGGATCCTATCAGGTGCTGTTCATCCTCTGGGATTGTTGAGTCATTCAGGGACATTTTAAGCTGGGTGTTCAGTTTGTTGATCTGTGATGGGACTGATTTCTTAGCTGTGTCTCTGCAAAGCTTGATTGCCTTCATTTTGAAGGATTTGAATACAGTCTGTGGGTTGTATTCTTCCAAGCAGTTAGTTCCAGATTTACTGATATCAGTGTGTAGTATTTTCCTGAGTTTCAAGATTTCCTCTCCAAGCTTTTTGTCATTGAGGACATGAAGTGGTAGAGCCCATCTACCTCTACTGACAAAGGGCAGTCTTTTGTCTGATAATTTTGTCGAGACCATTTGGTGGTCAGTCGGGATACCAGATGGTGATATTTCCCACTCTTTGCTAAATGGAATAAAGTTTTTGCTTACATAGATCCAGTCGATGTGGGATTGGTGGCCTCCTTGTTGGGACAACTGTGAGAAGGAGTATTTTAAATTGTTAGGGTTCTCGTGTTGCCAACCATCTCTTAGGCCTAGGTTGAGTTTGAGTTCCATTAACGCACTTGTGGTGTTAAACCCATCATGTTTGGGTGGGAGGTGATCTAGGGGATCCTCTACCAGGTTAAAGTCTCCCAGCATGACGTCTGGGGTTGGTTTGTCTTTTAACACTTGGGAGATTTCCTCCCAGAAGCATTGGTTATTGGATGGGTTGTCAGCCAAAGTTTCTCATCTCAAGTACTAGACACTAGTCCAGTCTTTTGCATTCCTTTAAATTCTACAAATGTTCAACAGAGATCCCAGTCTCGTAAGGCAACCAGATTTTGCATCAAACGAGCAACATAAAGCTTGTCAACAACTCATGGATGAAGGTTTTACAGATGAACAAGCTGCCCACTCTCTAATGGTGCTATGGACTCTGAATAACAACACAGACAAACAGCATTGGAATAATCGACAAGAACATCTAGAGAATGCATGAAGGGAGGAAGAAGAAGAAGAAGAACAGCATCAACAAACCCTCAAGGACAAGGAAGCAGCAGCACACTTAGAAGAGTGCAAGAAGAACAAAAACAAATATGCTCCCCTCATAAGAGCCAAAGTCCCTTCTGACCCTACCATAATCCCTGCTCAGTATGCAATGAGACATCTTAAAGCTGAGGAGTACTGCGAGCTGTATTACTTCACCAATAAAGGCTTGGAGGACACGAAGGTCTCGATGCTCATTGCCAAGCTGGATGCACTAGTGATGATGCCATCCATGGATGGAGTCCACTCCTGGATTCCTGCTGCAGCGGTCAAAGACCCCAAGGCTGCCCCAGTAAATGAGTTTTTAACCTGGGAAGAGTTCAATGAAGCAGCACCAAGGATGATTCTATCTATGAGGATTCATGACTGGCCTTATGACCAAGTGCAGATGCACGTCCAATTCTGGACAGCATTGCAAGAGCACCGCTGGCATCATGCCCCAGACCCTCTCAAGCAACAAGCTCTGTTGATGTATCAGTCGCAGCAATGGCACAGATGGCATCTTACAATTGGAACAACCCATGGATGGAGTCTAGAAGAGATCAATCAAGATCTACTGCTAGAAGCGAGAGAGGATTTGTTCAATGAGCAAGGTAACCAGTAAATGGTTACAGCTATCAAGGTCAGTGGTTTTTTTGGCCTCGTTTTTTTGATTCAGTTTCAATTTTCTCAACTTCTGTTTCATCTTATTTTATCTATGTATTCCTCTTCCACCACCTGGTGTAATCATTCACTGTATCCATTTGTTGGCCATCATGTGCCAGTGAATTTCTTGGGCATTCATGCTCAAAACCACTGTATCAATCACGATGCGTGGAAAACCAACCATTTGAACCATCATGTGTTCTTTCCTCGGTTCATTGCAAACCACACCGGCTTGTCAACCATTGACACCCGGTCATCACAATGTCATCACATGCATTCCATGGTGTCATCACAAATGCTCACAGTGTCATCATGATCATTCATTACACGTGTTTTCATGCAAACAACTCCCTGTAAAATCACTATTGGTGTTTCCATGATGCTACTTGCTCACACAGCAAGCTGCCATAATATTTGTATCAAACAACCCCAAGGCAGCATGCTCTCAACAACAACCAGGACAAGGACAAAAGTGCTGTGACAATATAGTTTTCCCTGGGCTGATATTCCCCCTTTTTACTTACCTTCACTTACCCACTTTCCTTAGTTTATGTTCGCATTTTTACTGCTTACATAATGATGTCTCCCTTTCACCAGTGTCAGTACCAGTCTGAATCACAGTCTTTTGCTTGATGATATTTCTACTCTCTGAGCTCTGAGTCTAGTACAGAAATCCTTTAGGGTCGAATAGCAGCTAGGCATAGCAATTTTGACCCAACATTTGAAGAGTACTTTACAGAGTTCTCTTCTTGTTGTGTTTCACACAGCGCCCTTCACCAGCAGCTGAAGGAGCATCAGGATCCTACAAAAAGGTACACAGTGCACAGACATCAGGAAAAAGGGAAATTTTCTTAAACACACTTAAGGTGACTTGATGGTAATTCTAAGTAAGATTAAGTAGAATTCTGCTAAGTATTCCATTGCTTAAAACAAGTAGGGTCTTCCGATGAATTTGACTTATTGTTACACTTATCAGCCACTTGAGATACTTATCAGTGACTTGAGATAAGTGCACAGTTAAGCATATCAGGAAACATGGTACCTGTCATTATGGCTCAAAACCCCCAAAAAAGCGAAAATTTCAAATTATATTTCCAATAACTACTACAACATGTGTAAACTACTAACTACAAAAGAGGCAAAAATGCGAAAATTAAGGGAGGAAGAGGCAAGAGAGCTAGAAGAATTAGAGAGGAAAGGTAAAAGCAAAAGAAAGACTTGCCAAATAGCCAAAAATACAAAAATTAGAGGAAGGAAGAGGAGTTAGAGGCAGGGTGAAAATACAAAGGAAGACTCACCAAATAGTAAAAAATGCGAAGATTATTAAGGGGAAGGTGGAGGAGGAGGAGGAGGAGGAGGGAAGAGAGCTAGAAGAAGGAGAGGGTCAGAGGGAAGGAGAAGAAGAGAGAAAGAAAGACTTACCAAAGAGGCAAAATTAGGGAGGAGGAGGAGAAGGAAGACAAAGAAAGAGAGTTGAACACAAAGAAAGAGAAAAGACTCACCAGAGTTCAAAGCACCAGCACCAGCACCAACAACATCAACATCAACATCAACACCAACACCAACACCAACACCAAGAGAAGGAGAAGAAGAGAAGAGAGGCAAACTCAAAAATTGTCAGAGAAAGATGGAAAATAAACTGAGGAAGAGACAGTGGGAGAAAGGAAGGAAAAGATGGGAAAAGACTTGTGGTTGACCGCACTTTTGCTTATATAAGCTGTGCCAAACAAAGCCACAACACAAGACTTAGTGAATTTTTGAGTTGTTGGTTAATAGGATTTGAACCTTTCAATTTCAAGTATTTTGCTTATAACTTACTAGGATCTCAACCTATTGGTGTCATGAGACTATGGATAGACTCCCCTTGATGAAGGCTACAACTTTGGTTTTCATCGAAAAAGTTCCCACGGTCAAGTTGCTTTCTTGAACCCTCCACTTTCGAGTATTTTGCTGATATCTTACTATGATCTTAACCTATTGATACCATTAGACTATGGATAGACTCTCCTTGACAAGGGCTACAACATTGGTTTTCATGAAAAAAGTTCCCACAGTCTATCAGAGATGTTGGATGCCATGTCACTGAGTTGACACTTACTATTTGTGCTTATATATTGTCACACTTGAACACACTTAAAAACTCAACATGTACTTAAATTGCAGCATCTGATGTGTTCTCATTTTAAAATTATATAACTTATCTGCTTAAATGTTATTATCATACTTAATTCTGGCCATGCATTACTTACTATTATTGTGTTTCCTTGGTGAACAATTCTCCAAGCAGAAATTAAGTCAGAATGATTTGCTTTGACAACTTGATGAACTTAGCATTGAATTAAGTCTGTTTAAGTGAGATAAGATGGCTAAGACTTTTTCCCTTTTTCCTGATGGACACTGTTCAGTACAGGACCACTTCCCTGCTGCACAGTTTGCTTGGGAAGAAGCCCGCACAGGACTGTTGAATGCTCAGCCACCTGCACATGGGATGAGCAGCATGAAGTCTTCATTGAACACATTAACAAAGGATTGTGGACCAAAGACGGAAAACAAATCTGTACTGCTTGGCAGCGAGATGAAGGATGCCCAGCCCCAAGGCATGATTTCAAACACATTTGTTCAGGATGTGGAGCTACCACTCATGGAGCCCAGAAGTGTCCTCAAGCGCAGAAAGCTGCTACCTCAAACACTATATAGAGCAGAAGCTTGGGGTTGCGAACTACACTGCACCAGGCTTATGGGGCATTTTGCAAAGATACCAGAAGGTTTTTGTTCAGTGTCTTACTAAGATGTGAAAGGCAATAAAATCACCCAAATATTCACTATCCTCCATGGTCGACGGTTCAGACAAATACCAACAGTTGATAATGTGGTTATTCATGGGGGTGCAAACGTAGATTGTGTTCTTCTTGAGCAGATTTACCAATGACTTAAAAGGGGTGAGGATCTAAGGGAATTCTCAGGAACAGTATCCATTAACTGACTTGATGCAGTGCTTAGGAAACTCAGAAATGGACTGAATATAGACTTACTGGGAACAGCCAAATTGATAACTGGTATGATTGTTACAATACTACAGATGACAGATGGCAATACGTGGTGAGTCAGAGCGATATCTCTTGGATACTCCTTATTCTCACAATCAGGGGAGATCAAACTAAGAGGCAAATACAATCAATTGAATCAATCAAATACATGGCTTCAAAACCAACCTTCTGCTGCTCAGGATCTCACAATGAGTAATGACGCAGTCCAGATTCAGAAATACACCCTTGTGATGTAGTCTTAAGTGGTCAAGCTCTTAATATTGTTGAATAAAGTATCAGTCTTATTTGATGTCCTTAATCATTAAAAAATATGTGAATTCTCCCCACAGAAGTGATTTCCTGTGTCGTAAAGAGAATGAAGTGAAACTACACTAGACGACTTACACGGTTATTCCGTGTACTAGCTAGTAACTTCTCCTTCCTGCTAGCAATTAGTGCAGCCTTCCCAAACCTGTCCATCAATTCATGCATCGATGCCGACAACTGTTAAGACCGTACTCAAGGGGTATCGGATCCGAAGGGCTTTGGCCTCAGCTTGTGCGCTGTGCCCCTTTCCCGAGTATTGCCCCTTATTTCAGAGCACCAAGATATCACGTCTAGAGGGACGGATAAGTATCGTAATGGATCCGGTAAGACTTCCGGATATCAGACGTATAGGGTAACGGCTAATCCGGATTGGATCCGGACTAGAAACTAACGAGTAAGACTGTCCGAAGACAGAGGCGGATGTATAGACTATCGGATTCAATCCTAAGTCTCGGAGTAGACAAGAGTATCGTACTCAAGTCCGGACGGATAGCGGAAGGACTTAGAGTCCAGACAGGATGAGTGCAATCTAAGATGATATTCGAACTGATCTTCTACAGCGCAAGTACAAGGGTTTATATACTACGGATAACTAACGGAATGATCAATAAGCAAAGGTATGAGGCTATGTACGAAGTATAAGCAAAGTATACATAAAGTGTATTGGTAAGTCGGAACGGGTAAATCATGAACCGGAAATGAAGTACAAGTTAAAGCGGATCAGTAAGAACAGCGGAAGTAAAGGATAACCGGATTACCGGTGTACAGGAATACCGAAAGGAGATGAACGATAGTTAGAGTTATATGAACAGGAAATGAAATGAGAATCGGATCGGATCTGTGGACCGGACGACGGATGTGTCCAGCGGATCTGGATCGGATCTGAGATCTGGATCTTCAGATCTGTAACCGGATATATGGTATATGACAACAACTTTCCAACCACATGGGGAAAGTTCTCAATAATCTTCCAAATAATATCAACCCTCCCTCCAGGGTCAGAAGCAGCAACAAGAGATGTCACAGAAGCTTACTGAATGGTACTGTTGCACCCGTCCCAATGGCAGGGCGGGGTGGTACGAATCTCAGAATCCCTCTTCTGTGTTGACACTTGCACAGCGTTTGGAGCCACCCCATCAGCAGGCACCTATGGGCATGTGGCAGATGCAGGAGCAGAAATTTTTCACTCCCATGGAATCAGTCCCTTAGAAAAATGGGTAGACAACCATATCTTTTTCAGAGTCCGGCGAGAATACCTCCAAGAGTACAACCAACAATGTGCTACATGGCATGAGACCTTCACCAAAGATGGACTGCGCCAATTGGGAGGATGTCTATGGTATGGCAGTCAGTGCCCAAACAGCAGTCAGCTCAAAGAATGCAGTGAAGACTGCTCCAATCCATGAGAGACCTATCGGATTGATCTGCAAGATCAGACCATGATAAACTGTTCTCTTTCTGCCTCCAGGACATCAATAGTCTATTGCAAGACTTAGGAATCCTATGGGAGCTCCTAAAAGACCAGCCATTTGGTTCATCAACACTTTACATCGGTTTCCTTTGGAATATTGAGCTTAGAACAGTTTCACCAAGTCCATCAAAAGTGGACAAATACCTCCTAACAATCCATGAATGGAGAAGAAGGCAAACACATGTCCTACACAATGTACAAAAATTGTACAGGAAATTACTACACACATGCTTCACAGTACCTTGAGGACGGGCATACCTAACAGGTCTTGAAAGTATGCTGGCATCATGTGGGAACAAACCGTTTCTCCCACACAGACCCGAGAAGGGTATAGCCGACAACTTGAACTGGTGGTCGTTGTTGTTACAATCAGGAGGAGCAACAAGAACAATAATCACTCCAACAGTACTCAAAGACTATCATGCTTTCTAGGATGCTAGTTCAGGCATCAGGATTGGAATCATTATTGGAGAGTACTGGAGAGCTTGGAGACTCATACCAGGTTGGAAAATGCTCAATGGTGATAGAGACATTGGCTGGGCTGAGGCAGTGGGATTCAAACTCCTTGTATACACTCTCACCACTCTCCCGGGCATTGGCAGCAACATCCTCGTTCACGGAGACAACACAGGAGTCATCAAGGGCTGGTGGAAACAGAAGCATCACAACACAGCTGTCAATGGTGTATTCAGAAGAGTCAACCATTTCCTACACAACTTACCCCACCATATTGAAATCACTACAACTTATGTTGCCAGTGAGTTTAACCCAGCAGACAAGCCTTCCTGAGGAATCTATGGACCAATCAACCTTCTTCATCCCCAAGTACCCATTCCAGAAGAGCTTTGCCCTTTCATCATCAATGCAACCAAACCCCTCTCCCCTGCAGAAATCCATCATCTGCACAATGGAGTTTACTCCACTCCAGCAGCCAAGTTCATCAACAGAACTCTCCTCAGACAACAAGCGGCAGAAATAAGTCTTGCATCTAGAGTCAAAGAAGATAATTTCATCAGTAGAGCACTCAAAGACGGTTAGAACCAAACCCCACCCTCATTTCAGAGCAACACTACCAAGTCCTAACACCACCACTCCTACACCCCATGCATACGTACAAGACCTCACGCCTTGTCTGTCCATTCTCCACCCACATTGCCTCACAAGGGATCAATTATGACTGTGGATCCCAGCAGGGAACAGTACCAGGCAGATAGCATCATCCTCAAAGACTCCCACTCACCTAATCTCAGATGCGCAACTCGACCGCATCCTAGAGGTGATGGGCTCATCATGGGCGCAGTCCACCAAAGAATTGTATGGAGCAGGACTCCTGTTATTTCATGTCTACTGTGATTCACAGAATGTCAGCAAAGAAGATCAATGTCCAATAAACCAAACACTGCTGCTTGATTTTCTTGCAAGTTGCACTGGATCATACTCAGGATCAGTGCTGGCCAACTACACAGCAGGGCTGAAGGTGTGGCACTTACTCCATGGTAGCATCAGGGAATTGACCCAAAAATGTCATAGCATTATAAAGCTCCATCTAATGTAAAATTCATGTAATGTAATATCTAATAATCTCTATCATAATTGCACTCAGCCTGACAAAGCTTTAAAAAGTTGGACTCCACTGGGGAAAATCACCAAAGATACAATTATGATACACATTGCAAATATCTACCATCCTTGACAAAGGTTTATAATGCCAGGCTGCTTCAAACAAAACTGCCATTAAATTGCCAAAAGTCTTAACATTGACACTTATTTTATCATTTTATATATCAAATCAAATTTTAATTGGGGTTGGGGTGTACATATGTGGTATTGATACAGGGGAGAAGAGAGACATAGTAGAACAGAAGGTAGAGAGAGATAGAGACATGTCAGTTACCTGCCTCAAGAGAGAAAAGAAGAACCTCCAGGAAAGGCCAGGGAGGGCCAGGGAGGAGGGCCAGGGAGGAGGGCCAGGGAGGGCCAGAGAGGGTCCAGGTAATATCAAGAAGGAGCCATGAAGGGCCAGGGGGGAGAACCAGGGAGGAGGCCAGGGAGGACCTGGAAGGGCCAGGAAGGGCCAGGAAGGAAGAGGGCCAGGAAGGAGGAGGGCCAGGAAGAAGCCATGAAATGCCAGGGAGGAGCCATGAATAGTAGGGAGAGGAGGATGTTGGCTTGAAGGGCTAGAAGAGGTGTATAGTTAGAGTGTGGATGAGATGAGAGAAGACAAGTGTCAAAAAATGTGAACCACAACTTACATAACCATCATGTGACATGGCTACTGTAGTGCAATGTCATGCAAGTAGTGGTAGTAAAGACCAATTGGTGGAAAATTGTTGATACAAGTATAAGATATGACATATCTACATCAGAATGTTGGTTTTTTTACAATCCTTGTTCATTTAATACCAATTTGTCATACTTATTATCAAGCTTTATCTTTGTATATAATTCAGTGGATTTTTGATTTGATTTTACCAACTAAATCTAGGAAAAACAAGTTTGTGCTAATTTTCTGATGGCCAAGACACATCAAGGTGATATGTCTGATATAGTCATATCTTAATTCATATATGTGTGGCACCATGATAATGCTATCTAAGGCTAAAACATGACATATAATAATGATTATTGATTAACAATTATATCCAGTCATATCAACTTCGGGTTGATTTCCTAATGAGAACCTGGCCATCTTCACCCCTAGAGCTCAAAGCAGTACTCAATGGAGCAACCACCCTCGCCCCGCAGTCATTGAAGCAACCAAAGAGGCTCCTGTTCACACCACTTTTCATTGAGAAGATAAGCACTCACCTTGATCTCAACTCACTGCTGGATGCAGCAGTTTTCATGTGCCTCACAACCACCTTCTATGCAGTCGTGAGGTTAGGAGAATTCACTGTGAAAGCCATTAGATACTTTAACCCAAGAAAACACATCACAAGAGAGGGAGTTTTAGAATCAGAGGACCACAACGGACTGCCAGTCACAAAATTTCACTCACCTAGCACAAAAGTTTCCCCGATTGAAGGGGAAGACACATACTGGGCAGCCCAAGAAGGTGCATCAGACCCAAAAACAGTGCTACAAAACCATTTCTGCATTAACCCAGCCAACAGCAAAGCGCACCTTTTTGCATGGAAACATGTGAAAGGGCTCTGTCCTTTATCTAAGAAAGAATTCACCAAACGAATATCTACCACAGTGCAAGCAGCAAACTTACCAGACCTCAAAAGCCACCGGCTGCAAATTGGCAGCACCTTGGAATATCTGCTGAGAGGAGTGTCATTTGACATGGTCAAGTCCATGGGAAGGTGGTCAGGAGACACCTTCATGCTGTACTTGAGAGACCATGCCGGTCCTCAAACTGTTCACACACCACATGATGCCTGCAGTGCGCTAAACAAAAATGGTGAGTACACCTCCTGACCTGGGGGCATCAAGCTCTGCTGTATGCGTCACCGCACTCCTAACACATGGGAACACAGCTCACCTCAATGCACAGGTTTGGAACCTTGTTTCAGGCTTTCGCCCAAATACCCAACAAACCCTTCTGATGTTACAGTTACAGTATGCCCCTATTCATTTTCTCTTTCTTACCTGTATTATGTCACAAGCCGCATGATGCCACCACTAGACTTATCTTTTGTTCATCTTATCTTTGACTCATTGTATTACATCACGATCGCTATCGAGCCATCGCTAGGTGATCTATTCTTGTTATCTTTGACTCATCTCTTATCTCTGACTCATTTTGACTTGTTTATACCTGCCCTAAAGCAGCAGTTGTTCCCTATATAAACTCGTCATGTACTCTGTAGTTCTTTACTTTAATCTTACTGGGTTTTACCTGGAACTTCCTTTGCTTAAGACCCCCAATCTTAAGTTGTCTGAACTTGATTCAAGTCGAGGACACTCTCCTTGCCTTGTCTTATTGAACCACTGAACTCTTGTATATGCAAGAGCCTAGAACCAACCTTGGCCAATTACTCTTATCAAGTAGCCATATGTCAGAACTATCCCAGTTCGTAACATCTGATGGTTTAGTTCAACCTAAGACAAACAATACACTTTGTTAGAAACAAGTAGCAGTTTGTACTCAAACTCTTCCCACACTAAATATCACCATTTGTGTGATGCCACTCTGCCACTGATGCACATAGATGTTCTAAGCAGGCCTCGTGCCTCAGCCTGCGTAGAATTAAGTCTATGGGCAAAATTAGGTGAGGTGGTGCAGGTTTCTTGCTTCTGCCCACCTCAGCCAAAGTTTCTCATCTCAAGTACTAGACACTAGTCGAGTCTTTTGCACCCACCTGCCACTCCCTGATCAGGGGACAAACAAATGCTAGTTGTAAGTGACAATCAACACAAGCATACCATTTGTCCGACGCACTGGTGACTGCTTCCTGAGTATCGCTATCACAGAATGAAGAACTGATCAGGCCCACCTGCCCTCACAGCTCACCTCAACACACAGGTTCAGAATCTTGTTTCGGGCTTTCACCCAAATACCCATCAAACCCTTCTGATGGTTTAGTTCAACCTAAGACAAACAATACACTTTGTTAGAAACAAGTAGCAGTTTGTACTCAAACTCTTCCCATGCTAAATCTCACCATTCGCTCTGCCACTGATGTACATAGATCACCTTGCATGGTTGATTTTCTTCTATTTCCAAATAATGGTAAATTTTATGACACAAAAACATGTGACTATCCAGAAGTAGTCACAACAGCAACTGCATTGACTCCTCAAGGATTTTGATAGTGACCTATTTCTTCAACATCCATCAGAGGATCTGTGTATCAAAGACACCAGGATAGAGCAACTCACAGAAGGAACAAAAACATGTTACTCCAAGATGTAAGTACCATCTAATGAAGAAAAGCCAACATTGACAACCCAAGTTGGCACTAGGGGTTTCAAACATGGATGAAGGGGAAAGTGGTAGAAGCAGATGACTGTCTTAGTTGCATCATTCTCTCCAATGGCACCACACCACAGGCAAGCAGTCCAAACAAAAAGCTGAAAAAAATGACATTCATGAGGCCAACATTGAAGCTGCTATCAACCCTACCTGTTTTCGCAGGTGCCATCTCAATAATGGTGATAACACTGTGGAATTACCACAGGACACAATTCCCATATAAAATCCAGTTTGCGAGCCATTTGGATACCAACCTCAGCCTGCACCCCAACCCTTGATGTCAAGAAATGAACACATACTAGATTTTCCCCCACCTGGGTATGCCCCCCATGTTATCCAATGCAGCATCCTGCACCTCAGTCTCACCCTCCACATATTTCACACCCTCCCTTTGCACTGGCGAGTTGCAGTAGCCCTGATTTCCAAGTTGGTGCTATGGTGCAGACTCAGCACAGGTATGCAGCATCAATTTTATCCAGAAGACTATCATCAACACCAGTACTACAATCATAGTCAGTAGTAGATGAACCAATTCAATGATTTGCTGTATCCACCATTTTCGAGCCTTTCATGATGTACAACACTTCAAAATTTCAAGCCTGCGAAGAGTGAAAGTCAACTGTACCACTACTAGTGTGCTGAGGCGTGACAAGATGTGACCATACTTTTGCAGATTAGACCCTGAGTTTTATCAGGTTTGCTCCGACACCACACCACATTATCCTACAAATCAGTAAAAATCAGATCCATGTAGAGGAGATATGAATACATGATGGGGCAAATTTGCAAAAGAAAATGTGATGTGGTTGAAGAGCTACAAAAGATTTACTGAAAGTTTTGCATATAACCAGGAATGAAAGTACCTGAAACAGCACTGTAATTTATAAATGTCTGCAGAACCAAAACCTACTAAGTACAAACCACAGAGCAAGGTCCACATCAGCAGTGCCAACCCCTAGTATACAATATGATTCCCACATATCTCAATTAGTAAAGTGGCCTAACCACACTCTTTCAGCCACTTAATTAAGTAAGCTTTACCCAGACCATCAATTTCCTCATGCTCAGCTTAGATTCAAAGGCCCTATCAGCCCTTTCCACAGCTTAGTCAGCATGTAGACTAGGTTTTGCCATGTTCATAGCTAGCATTCATCATCATCTCAGCTTGTCTGCCTTGCTCTGGGCTTAGGCCGCTGGCCCTGCTCCAACGTATACCTGCCGAACCCGAGAGAACGGTGATCTCCTGTCTTGTCTGGCATCATCAAATCCAAGGTGAGCAGTTTCACAACGGCATCGTAAGCCTAGTCGACAAGTCCCTTGTAGTCGCTTAACCAAGCAGCTCCGGTGTCCCAGTTCATTATCGATGCCTGTAGACTCTAACACTCAACGACATGATCACGACTGTCCCAGATCGTGAAGAATTGCCTGTAGTGAAGGTATTCTGTGGCTCGTTCCTCAAATTGGTCGATGGAGGCGAGTTCAAGGGGAAGCACCTCCGCAAGGTTCTTGGCAAGTGAAACCCTCTCGTCACCTGAAGCCATGGATTAAGTCATGATAGTAGAACCTCGAGAAAAAGCTTACCTAGGGAGCACCGCAAAATGACGGTGGCTTCTTCCAGCGCAGTCCTCGAACGTCATCCACTCTGTGGAAAGAAGTAGCAGGAGCTCGATCCGGAAGGAGTGGCCTGCAACGCAACGACAGAAGGGAGCGGTCCCTTCATTTGGAGTAGAAGCTGCAAGTAGTGTTCAGCACATGAGTTTCGTGGAGTGCGAGTCCCATTAATTTAAACCACCTGTAAACTTTAAAGTCGACCGATTGATACCCGAACTTCAAGGCAACAAACAAATATGTGCAAACTTTGACCAAGTGTCTCGTGAGTCGTCTAGTATCTCTCCCCTTCAATGTCAAATACGATGAAAGCACTCAGCAAGAGGGGCATGAAATTGCTCTGTGAGATCCGCACATCAATATCCTTTTCTCGTTCAAGTTATCCCGTTATCTTCAAGTTGATCATACAAACCTTGGATACTCGCTTCGGTGAGATCTGGAATTCGCGGCAACTGGGAAACTGAAGCTACCTTTCTCGACAGATGTGTACATGCCGATGATTTCCGTCATGCGTTTGCGAAGGATGCGAACATGTGGGCCTCAGATTACACGACTACGAGTACAGAAATACTATGCCTCACTACAGATTTCGGCCTTCCGTCTCTTGTCTTGTTCGTTTTCGCCAGGATGAAGTGGCAGCTAAAGGTGGAGCCTTATCTTCAGCTATGATAGCGTGCGATGTCATGATAACGGTGAGTCGCACGTCCGATGCCTTTTGGGGGAGATAGATGGGTCGCAATGACCAGCCGCATGCCCGATCAGGTGGCGCTTTGACGTATTAAATGTGCTTGTATCAAGTATCAGGGTACGAATTAAATTAGAGTGGAGACCACAAGTACTCAAGTGGAGTGCGAATGACATCATGTGAGAGACTTGTTCGATTACGTTACGTCCACCTCTTCCTCAAGTACTTAGTCCAGTAGACCAAACCATGATAGCTAAGATATTTCCTTTAGGTGAAAACGTCGGCGACGGTGACCGTAACCGACGCGAACCTCGCAACAATAGTCATTTTGCAATTCCGTGGAGGCCCATTTGAAAAATCATCAACGGGTGCGTCGGTATTTTCTTTCATGTCTTCACCGTCGCCTCACCGCTCTAATACGATGCCAGTCAGCATCATGTCACCAACGCCTGGCACCCGTACTCCCCGTCGCGTGCAATGGGCAAGCACAGAACATGTTCACGAACCAGAACCAGTCAGTCCACACGCACTGGACGAGATGGCTCAGGATGTGAGTACCCTCTCATTTATTTTCCACCGTTGCTTATATCAAACGCCTAGCCGAACGCGTTTGAAACGCTCAAAGAAGCACTCGAGCGCCACCGCTCCTCTCGTACACATTCTCCATCTGCCCAAATCATACCCACCACGGCAGACATACATATCTATCCCCCAAGTACACCTTCGACCGTGCATACATCCCCTACATCTTCTACCCCGTTCCTCCCACGCCGTACACACGCCGTGCCAGGCGAAGTCTTTATTGACCCTTTAGAAAGTGCTGGCCTCCCTCTCTCTTCAAGACAAGCAAGCGGGGACTCTGAAAACCTAGCAGACGGCCGCGTCGAACACCCCGCCGTGCGCGAAGCGGCAGGCGTCGTCAGAGCGCACACTAAACGACGGGGTATCCTCGGTCGTCGTCACCGCTCAAAATCACGATCACGGGTCCCAGAACTAGAGCCAGACTCTGAAAAAGAGAGCTGGGATACAAACGGAAAAGTCGAAGAAGAAAAACCCCATACAACTCCGCAACAACCACCCAAGAAATCATGGTGGCATTTCCGTACTCCCCCCTCAGTAGCTCCTACCCCTCACCATCCTCCACCTTACGCACAATCGCGCGGTCCTTATGACCCCGAATCTCACCCTCCGGTACATCCTTCCCAGCCGAAACTAGGCTCTGGGGTGCTGAGTGCGTTGTTGGCACTCTACGGGCAGGACCACGATGAGCACGATCCTGCGCATAGCGAAGACGAGTCAGACCTCTCCAATCCCGAACGTCCATGGCTCCCCCACTCTGCCTCTCATCCCAAGTCTGAATCTAAACACAAAAAAACATCCTCCCAAACCCTAAGCCAAACCATCCACTCCGCCTCAAGCAGCACCGTCTCCCTCCTCTCCTCCCTCAAACCCAAAGACAAAGGCCCCTCAAGTATGGCTGCGCTCATTACAGGTGCGGGGACATTGAGCGGTGCTGCTGCCCCGATGCAGTTGGGGTTGGCGCCTGATTTGAAGACGAAGAGGGGGTATGGACTTGTTAGGTATCGGTTTGAGGACGGCTTTGAGGGGGAGGGGGCTGGGGAAGGGAATGCGGAGGGAGTGGGAACACAACGAACACCAACGCCTCCCCGTCTCAGCCTTCGTCTCCCCCGTCGTTCGAAGAGCACCGATACCGATTTTACGAGGGGGGTCGGTGGGCGTGTCGAGGAGGACTACGAGGGTGAAGGGGAAGTTGATTCTAAAGCTGCTATCCAATCGCAAAGCGATGCAACAATAGACCCCGAGGAAGAAGTGATAGATGTCAAGGAGGATGATGATGAAGAGGATTCACCAGATACACTTGTTCCTCCGACGACCGCGACTACTTCTACGTCTACTCCTACTTCCACCCCCTCTGAATCAACTCCACCAAACCTCCCCCCAACTTCGACTTCGACCTTCATCGACAAACCAAAGTCGAAGCACTGGAAAGGTGTCCTGAAAGATCTCCCACTCCCACATCACTTACCTGGCGGGCACTTCAAGGGGTTTTCGCTGGGTTTACCCGGGACACCTTTAAGACATCCAGTCAGTGCGAGTGGGGCCTCTACACCTGGGACTAGTGGGACTGGAACAAGGGCGAGTAGTGTTGCTGGTTCGCCTGATGAAAGGGATAAGGAAAGGGACGGTGGAGGCGATGAGGATTATTTCGGTGCGAAGTGGATGGAGGAGCAGAAGGAGAGGGACAGAAAAGAGAGAAAAGAGAGGGACAGAAAAGAGAGAAAGGAGAGGGAGAGGAGGGACAAGGAGAAGAGACGGAAGAGGAAAAGGGCGGAGGTTTACGTGCGTTTCTTTTCTTTTTTCCTTTCCCTCCTTCGTTCACGTCCAGCTACCTCACCTCACTCACGCCCACCCCACAGATAACTCGACATGTAGCAGCCATCCTCCAACGCCAAGAATTTATCCTCAAACTAGCTCGTGCAATGATGATGTTCGGGGGTCCTTCACACAGGCTCGTCGCGCAGATCCAAAGCACAGCGCGCGTCCTCGAGCTCGATATGAGTTGTCTATACCTCCCTGACGTCATGTGGATCAGCTTCGAAGACAACGCGACGGGGACGAGTCACGTCAAGTTTATTAGACAGGCGAGTGCATTGGATTTGGGGAAGCTGGGGGATGCGCATG
This sequence comes from Suillus subluteus, assembly GCA_016647755.1. Taxonomy (NCBI): domain Eukaryota; kingdom Fungi; phylum Basidiomycota; class Agaricomycetes; order Boletales; family Suillaceae; genus Suillus; species Suillus subluteus. The sequence continues at coordinate 24,932 of JABBWI010000290.1, read as the reverse complement.
GGTTGTATTGGGATGTATGTGTCTCCATTCGAATGCTAAACAAACTAATCTCATCAAAAAAACCAACGTATCTCACCACAAATGCACAGGTCATCCACGACGTCATCTCCGTATCCGAAGCCAACACTGCCCTCGACACCCTAATGCACAAAAAGCCCATCTACTCCTTCCCCCAACTCATATTCCTAGGCGGGATGTGTAGCAGCAGCATTTGCAGCGTTAGCTTCAACGGGAGTTTCATCGACTCCCTTGTCTCCTTCCCCCTTGGTGCGCTCCTCGTCACCATCCAACTTCTCAGCGTGCGCAACGAGCTGTATGGAAACGTGTTTGAGATCACGGTTGCCACGCTCCTGAGCTTTGTGAGCGCCGCGCTTGCTAGTACGGAGAGGATTTGTTATGAGGCTGTTGCTAGTAGTAGTGTGGTTTTGATTTTACCTGTGAGTTTTGACGTCCCTCGTCTCTCCTTCCTTACCCGGCTTCGCATCGCATCCCACCGCTGACAGACCCCTCAGGGCTTCATAGTCCTAAACGGCTCCCTCGAAATCTCCTCCCGCTCCCTAATAGCAGGCTCAGTCCGTCTCTGCTACGCCCTCATGTACAGCCTCTTCCTCGGTTTCGGGCTGGCCATCGGAGCTGAGCTCTACCAAGCAATGCTCGGCAAACCCTTAGTAGGAGGCATGGATTCCATGTGTGTCTCGAGCCACGATCCCACAGGCGGGTGGTGGCAGCGCACCCCGAGTATGTGGTGGGCGTTCCTGAGTGTGCCGTGTTATAGTCTGTTTTTGAGTTTGAGGTTTGGGGCTGTTATTGGGAGGAGGGAGTTGGTGAGTTTTTGGTTTGGTTTGGTTTGGTTTTGGTCCCGTTCGACACGTCAAACCTCTTTTGAGCTGATACTGATTCCGACACCTACTAGTTTCTCCTAGTCGCCATCTCATGCATAGGATGGGTGACGAACCATTTTGTTGGTATCAAGTTCCCGAACCAGAGCGATATATCAGCTGCTGTTGGGGCGTTTGCTGTGGGGTTGGTGTCGAATCTCTACGGGAGGTTTTTTGAGGGGAATGCGTTTGTCGTTATGGTGCGTTATCTTTTTCTCGTGTTTCTCATATCGAAGAATTGACAAAACTCTCACCACGCGCACCAAACTCGCATCACAACCAAAATGCACACACGCAGATCACAGGCATACTCTTCCAACTCCCTTCAGGCCTAGGCAACGGCGGACTGTTCAACTTCGTCGTTGATCAAACCTCAGGGTCGAGTTCCTCCTATTCAAGCGGGTTCAACACCGCGCTCCAGTTGATTAGCACGAGTGTTGGGTTGACTGTGGGTCTTGGAATCAGTTTGGTGCTCGTTCATCCTGTTCAGAGCAGGAGGAGGGCTGCGGGGGTGTTTAGTTTGTAGGAGGACGTTAGTGCTGGTATGCGTTCTCGCCCCCTGCATTGCATTGCTTTAAATCCGTACGTATGCCCGCATTATTCTCACTCGAAGTGCATATCGCATTTAATCTCAATATAGATCAAATAGATGGATATCGGTACCCAGGTGAATCTATCCTCCCCAACTCATCCCTTAATTCCTTTAGATTCAGATGCTCATCTCATTACTAGCATGGACTTGGTTATCGTTTATGTTTACGTTTTTCTCCACGGACATCGTCTTCATTTTCATGCACTCGTTTGTCTGTCTGCGCACGTTCATTCTCATTTTGGTCGTTCATCCATGACACAATCGTACGCAGTGAACATTGTCTTCGTTTTTCATGTCCTCGCTCGTTCGTCTAGGCACGTTTACTCATTAACAATGTATGTGTACTCCACAATTCGTTGGTGACTCGAGCTACGTTGGTGGGTGGTAGGTAGACTCGTGAGTACTGTCAATGCGGGCAGTCGCAGAATAGGGGCCAATTGCGTGAGGACGATTTGAATCACTCGAACGAGTGACTGCACGACGTAAAACACTGACTCGATTGAGATGCAGGCGATGTAGATATGAGAAAGTGTAACCTACAAAGCGTCACAAAGCAACTCCAAGTCAGTCCGGTAAGACGGCTGCAAAGGGTTGACACGAGATATCATTGCCCTGAAAGTTGTATCATCGACGTCGGGGCTAGTATATGATCCAAATGAATGTAAGTGGAATCTAGTGAGCTGCACCGCTGAGCTTAGAGCAGATGAAGACGTACAGATCATGATAACTTGACCTGTCAACGTTTGAAGTGTACGGATTCCCGAATTGGAAGTTCTGAAGAGGCTTCGTCTTCAGGCGAAACATGCAGAGTCTCGTGCATTCTGGGAATGGATCCCTCTCCTCTCCTATGGGAACTTCACGGGGTTTGGAGCCACTTCCCTTTCCATCGATGACACCGGTGTGTCTGGTACTCACACGGCAAAGGCGAAAAGTCCCAGGAGCATGACCTGTGCGAGGATCGAGGAAATCAGAGTGGCGCATAAGGAGGACTTGGATCCTGCACCCCAAACGCAAAAGAGTATCGGTATTCAACTGGTGGACCCCCGTAAGCGAGATGCTGGCATAAGCTCGGGAAAAAAACCACGTTTCACCCATGTCTATTGTGCGACCATCATCAGCAGACACAGTGAAGTTGTGATTCGGAATCGTGCGTGACATGGTAAGAAAGGTGGTGGTGATGGTCTGGAGTAGGTAAGTAATTGTTCATCTTACGATGCGTCAGCTTGAAAGAACTGCAGAGAATACGAAACAGACCTTTACAACGGCCAGGCAGCGCTACTAGCCCATGGCTCAGGCCAGCCATCATCTCTCTGAGATCTATAAAGATCAAATACCTACCGATTGGGTTTGTATTCCTCATATACATGTGTCCCGGACCTGTCGTAGATGCACCATCATTTGAGGCGATCACAAGCTTGAAAACTTGGAGCTAGAGCCTCGATTGGCTTCCACGTGTGGGCGCTTATGTATCCGGGATTCCGGTTGCTATAAATGGCAGGGTCTTCACGAAAGGAGTCTGAACTTGAAGACGCGGCGCCTTTACAACTACAACTCAAGGATTCCTGCATCGTGTACACCATATGTCAGTTAAACTTGTCTTCCTAAGATAGAGCCCAGCTTAAAACATATTCAAATCACTAAGTACCATGCCCGCCACACGGAATACACGCAAGAAAAATAAATTTGAACCATCTTCAAGTCAAGCCTCCAGGAAACAGCCTCACAAGCGCGTCAACTTGCAGGTACGACCTGGCGAGAATGTCCATGATAAACAAGTTGCTATGTCCGCGGATGATGCCTACAAGTTATCAAAGCTGGCTGACGCACAGACCCCTATATCGCCGGCACCGGTGGCGCAGCTGACTCCTTTAACATCTTCTTCATCTTCTTCGTCTCCTTCCATGGCACATACAGCAAAGCCTTTGAAGGGCCGTAAGAGATTCAGTGCTGATCTCCACGAGCTGCATACGAGCTGCCCATCTGACCTTGATAGGGGAACATGGTCTGCGCAAAGTAAGTGTGGCTTAGCGCCTTCGATACTCGGTACCACTAACATCGGTGTTCTTAGGTTTCAGAGCAGGAGATGATGATGGCTCGGTAGAGTTTGACCTCATAGAATCTAGAGATCGCACAAGGATAGTGATGCATCTCCTATGTTCAGGTTGGTCGTTATCGAGAGGGGAAGTGTCATCGGTACTGATCGACATCCATATCTAAGATACTTCCGAGTACCCCAACACTCACTCATTCTTCTGCCATTCCCCAGAACCTGGGAGTTATGGGGAGCAGGTGAAGGAGATTTGTGACGGGGTACTGAACGACAGTCCCAGTACAATTCACGACGTGGCAAAGCATTTCTTGATCAGTATTTCTGGTGACGATGATAGCGAAGATGACCACAATTATGATATGACCGTAGATGAGGACCTGAGTGCGTTCACCAGACCAGAGATCTGTCGCTCAGTCTTGCGCAGGTGCGCCAATTTCTACCCAGATGACTATTCACTTACACGCATCACAGAGACTTCGAAGGCACTTATGAAGCCGGTTATAACCCAGGAGCCATTTGGAGTGGCAGCAGCGAGTTCTTCTTGACAATCTCTGTCCCTGTGGTGGAATTAACTGACAAAATTCCCGCTCACGTCCTAATGTCTTGGGATAGCCAATTCCTACGTCCTCGCCAGCATCTCGTGCTCGTCATCTCTGGTTTCTGGGGCGTCTATCCGCCTGTTCAGAGTGATGGGACACTCTCCCCTGCTGCAATCCATTCTTCCACTTCGTTGAAATTCTACGTCGGCCTTTCTCGTCAGTACAAGCCGTCAAAAGAACACGTTGTCGCTTCGCTCCGCCGATACGGTCTCCAGTCCGACCAGCAGAACGGGGCCGAAGATGGAATGGACGAAGAATACATCGACGTTGACAAGGAGTCCGAAATGGGGTCGGCAGAGGATGACAGCACCTTTGATAAATTTAGTTTGAGCAGCTCGCTTGAATCGTTACTTGATGAGCACTTTCTTCAACTGCTCCGAGTTCGGCGACAGTTCAAACTTGGATGGGCCGCAGCGGAAGAACTGCACTGGAGATCGCAGGAACTTCAGACATCGCACGCAATTCTTGTGAAGGAGATGCAGGAGGTGTGTCTTAGATCGACATAAGTAACTGTCATCTATTCATCTTTTTTTTTCATTTCTAGGAACTTCGTCAAGCTGAGGAGGAGGAGCAACGTCTATCTGGCTCTCGCTACTTACCGCATGATCCCTTGGAAACCCAAGATGGTCACATCAACTTACTCGAGACTGCTTTTGCGTACCTTCTCCGCCGATTCACAGTCAGTACCATCGAGATGGTCACTCTGACTTGTGCTGATTTAAGAGCAGCTATGCAATCGTTATTGTGTCGTTTGTCACAAGAAACTCGATACCATGTTCGAGGCGCTAAAGCCTTATGTTTGCAACTCTGGTTTGTGTGCATACCAATACTATAGTCTCAACTTTGGGCCCTCCCTAGAGGTTAGCGACTTTTCGCTTGAATTATCATTATTATCTGCTTATTAACTCATTCAGTATGATATATGCAAGAATACCGAGATGGTAGATCTCCTGGTTTCCCTCGCTTATGTTGCTGCCGCAGAACAAGTTCTCGATGAGCCCCTTCCGCGTGGCTTATTATTGAAGGTTCCAGACCCCGTCTATCAAAATCCCATGCGTGACTTCGATAGCTTGGCTGTCAACGAAATGCGTACTGCAATCGTGCAACTCATCAACACACTGCCTCCGGTTCGAATATCTTTCTTCATTGCTGACACTAATGTTCAAGTAAATGCAGATTCGGGACATGAAGAAACACCTTGAAAAGAAAGTCGTCGTAGGCACTAACAAGCCGAAGTTGAAGGACATGGACCCCAGTATCTTGCCCGCCGCATGGTCCATCTTGCGTTGGTACGTATCATGCCTTTGAGTCATTGACCTAATTTAAACCCCACTAGGTGTGTTGCCTCTTGCACGGCACACCTACAAGAGTTAACTGAAGAGGAAGATCAAGTGCAGAACATAGGTACTTGCGATTCGCTCGCTTCCAGTTCATTTGCTTATTCGGTGATGGTATAGGCTCGCAGTGGCGACAATTCCGCTTCATGGTCGGTGCCCCTGATAAAGAAGCAAAGTTCAAATATGCCTTGGAACAGGAAACATGTGGAGATTCTAATGCGAAGAATTACCCCACTCTCTATGTATGTTTCTTGGTACTTTCGTCAGTTGCGATCTTTTTGATGTGGCATATCAGGCTTTCCATGGATCACCCTTGAGGAACTGGCATTCCGTAAGTCATTCGAGATGTCTTCGAAAGATACCACTGAGATATTTCGATAGATCATACGGCACGGACTGTGGTATAAGACCGTGGCAAATGGTCGGGCATACGGAGATGGCAAGCAGACTATCTCGTAATCGTCAATGATTTATCTTATTCTGTCCAGGTGTCTACTTCGCCAAAGACGGCGTGATTTCGATGGGATCCTATGCTACGGGCGGCTCGCAGTCTTGGAAGAATAGCACGATCGCCCCTTCAGCCTGCGTAGCTCTCGCGGAGATCATCAATCTCCCGCAAAAATTTACCTCATATAACCCGTATTACGTGGTCAAGCAAACGGAATGGATTATGTGGTAAGAGTCATACTTCAGTTCGGTCATCAAGGGCTGACGGTCTGCTTGTAGTCGATACTTGCTAGTCAACACATTCGATAACTTACACTCTAATAGTATGTTTACCAGCATCGATACCACCACCCCCACCCCCACCAAGCCAAAGGTCCGAAATGTTCCTTTTATCAAACACGATCCAAATCGTCGTCCCCTACTCTCGAATGCCCAAGTTGAGATCCCACAGCCTTCTTACAAGCTTGAGAAACTTCTCGGACTTTGCCAGGACGCATTTGTCCCTCTTAACCTCGATGAGGATGACAGTGCTGTGTTTAACGCACCCGATGAAGAGGAAGTGAAGCCGAAAAGCATCGGACCACACGTCAACGGAAAACCAAAGCAGGATTGGGTACATGATGCGAGTTGGGTGGAGAAGAATATCAACCTCTTGTTACCTCCGCCTGCTGATTCGACCCCAGGAGCGACGATGGCGCTACAGAAAGAGTTCAGGGCGATAATGAAAGAACAGGGGGGCGCGGAGTCACTTGCTACACTGGGATGGTACATGCCTCCCGAGTTCAACGAGAACTTGTTCCAGTGGGTGGTGGAGATGCATTCGTTTGATCCTGATCTGCCTATTGCGAAGGATTTGAAGTCAAAGTGAGTTTGGGCTGCGTCTTGTGGAATTAACTATACTGATAGATCGTCCCTCTTTCTAAAAGGGGTGTCAATTCGCTTGTTTTCGAGATACGTTTCCCGTCGACGTTCCCTCATTCTCCTCCGTTCTTTCGACTTGTAATGCCTCGGTTCCTTCCTTTCATGCAGGTACGATGTGAATTTTTCAAATGCTCGTTGTAGCTGACTTTTGGTATCTAGGGCGGAGGTGGTCATATCACTGTTGGTGAGTACCGCCGAAGAGTTATTGTTACGCACTGATTTACCGGTATATATGTAGGGGGCTCTATTTGTATGGATCTTCTAACTTCAGCTGGTGAGCCGCGACTGTCTATTTGATCTTGATAGCATGAACTGACGTGTATCTAGGATGGCTCCCAAGTTACAAGTGTGTATCTCGCGAGGTATCATTCACGCTGATCTGACACCCCTCTATATAGTATCGCTTCCGTACTCTTACAAATCAAGCTCGCCATCTCGAGCACCGACCCCAAACCTGCGCGGCTAGACCAAAATTGGGAACAGTACGTTTTATCGCCTGTTAGATAGAGGATCCTAGTTCTGACTCTTAAAGACCGTATCATCCACAGGAGGCGTTATCAGGGTATACGAGGGCAGCAGCTATCCATGGTTGGAAGGTATATTCGTCCTTTGTTTTTCATCAGGCCTTTTAACGATTGCTTTCAGGTCGCAAATCCGAGGGAAATGGAAAGACTTGTCACCCAGGTTTGAAATGGTCGTTACATGGATGTGTGTAATCTTGGGACATTGTATTGGAAATTGTGAATGTACCGAGCTACCTTTGCCCCCCTGAGGATCCGAGCCTAGGACGTTATGTATAGCCTGAGAATTTAGGGCGATGATGACTCGAAGAGGACAGTCGTGCGGGAACGCACTTGTTACTTTGGAACGACACGAACTGCTTGATTTGATACAGAGGATGTGAAAACTGAACTGAGGGGCTGGGAACTGTCATTGGGATTGACGACTTGAATATCGTTGAAAGTGTCCCTTTGATGAGCGATGATTGCTGTAGTTCCTGATACTTGGGTACAGAGAATGGTCTTGAAATGGTCCCGCAGTACAAAAACATCAATCAACCAGTTCTATACCACCGAAGAGGCCGGGCAGAACTTTACGATGTATACTCGTGCCACATTCATCACCACAACTATCCATCGGAACGCATCCGCATTGTCGACAGATACATAATCTCCCCTGCTAAAGGATGCCGTCTCAGAGTGGGAGTCACTGGGGGAACTTCAACTGCATCGACTTCAAGTTCGAACAGACCGTGCTTGATGGAAGCTAGCAAGCTGGATGCATTCCGGAAGTGAAACGAGGATTGAAAATTTGCACCCGAGGTTTGACGTATGGGAGAACTTCAACATGAAAGCGACATGTGCTAGTACACAATACTATGGATTATCTGTTGAATGGGAGCCTTTCATCGCAGATTTTGTGTGTGGACATGCTTCCATACCTTGAAACTCTTGCAGATTGTTACACAAGACGAGGATCAAAGGCAGTCTTCAAGCTGTCCGCACGTATGATGCTGCCAAATAGTACATCCAGAGATGGCTCAAGACGCAGGATATCAACACTTTGAGGCGAGAGCGCTGAATGTACAAATTCGGACACAAAGCGCCCCCAATTTACAATGGCATCACCAACGAAGAACTGATGGATGCTGATTGAATGTAATCTTCCTGAAGGACAATTGTGACAGATTAATCTTGTAGAGGTGGGTCCTGATAACGACAGGGTTATCATCTTGAATGACCGGGTTGATCAACGAAGCCAGCTCTGAGATAGATGATGTTCTACCGATCGTTGATAATAGGTCTCCGGTAGAGAGGTCTCGCAAATTCTCGTTACGACGCACAGATTCAACTGTGTGTGTCGTGGCAGATGGTAAGTCACCGGCAAAACGAAGTTCGTGGATTACAGCTATAACATCATGAACCACGAATTGGAAGAGACAAGTGGTTATACTCACTTTCATAAAGCGCATACATTTGACACAAACTTTGCGCTTGGCCAAGTGTGAAGCCTGATTCAAACCAGACATGAACATGAAGTACTCGCGGATGCGACACTTCTAATGACATCTCTTCAGTTACTCGGTCAACGACTGCAGAGACCTCAAGGTCCCATTGTTGATTCTCGAAAGACATATAAGGGGATAGCAACCCGACACCAAGCGTCAATTTAAAATGTTTGGCAGCACCAAGTCCTTCCATATGAGCGACATTCCACACCTCCATATTAGGTAGGGAGTATAGAGATTTAGCATGCGAGAAAATGGAGGCACGATAGCCCAAACACACTATGACATTTGCAACTGCCGCCAACTGTTGCTCACGGTGTTTGCGCTTGGCTGCTGCTGCAACACGACGTGCTGGGGCGGATTGTAAGTGTGCTAGATTGGGATTACGGTGGGTGACAGGAAGAGGAGGAGCCTTTTTGAGTTTCAGTGAATCTGCTTGAAGCTCGAATGCAACAAGCATGACTGATAAGATGGAGGTTGGATAGGGGAATCTAATTCGCTCGGTGATGTCATATTGCTGTGCCATTTGGACTCACTTACCTCGCCCTTCTCGAAGTTCCTCAATAGTGTACAACGTTGTTTTCCGGTAACTTTATTTGGGCCAGCAGTTGCCAGATTACATTGATTGTCCATTCAATTGCGACTCCAGCGTTCTTCTTCCGCGTCGCGAAGCACGACAATGACGACGACAACCCAACTTTGAGCGTCGCTGCGTCCCTAATCGTTGGCCAGTATCTGAGTTCCAGCGTCGCATAGTGCCATATTCTGATCCCCTTACTATCTCCAAGGCATTGGGAGTGAATCATTGCATCATGCCCCGAAGTTCCACGGGTCACCGGCCGAGCTGCCCTTCCTGATGTTCCACGGCTGTAGCCTGCCCTAGCCTGCCGCATCTGCGCTTCTGCTCACGACCATTGAGACATTGCAATTAAGGACGCTGCTCCTCCGTCATTATTCCATGACCTCCCCACTGATTCTCCGTCTTGTGACCACTGGCGAATTGAACCATCATTCGATGCGCTTATTATAATGCAACTGTGCCCAAGCAGGCAAGATTCCACATACTTTGGGAACCACCCTCAATAATGCACTCCGGCGTCAAGCTCCTGGTGGAGTTGGTGGACGTTCAGGTGTTAGATTCTCCCACGCCTTGGTCCAAGTGCTGTGATTGACAAAGTAGGACTGACCGAGTGGTGAGATGTGCCATTCATATCCAGGCATGAGACTCCCAGAATGATCTATTCTCAATGACGAGTTCCTCGCTTCTAAATGCATTCTATCACCCACCCCCTTAAACAGCCACCATTGAGGAGGAAACACTTCATTCCCGCCTGCTTCTCATTGAGTAAATCAGCCACAACGCGACTACTCACCTTCCCACTCAGGTGCGTAATTACGCGCCATCCACGAAGCCTATCTCATCAATAGGGTCGTCTGGGTCCTGAGTGATCCTGAACGACCACAGGAGGAGCGCGGCGTTGATGAAGTTCGAACGATCCGCTATGTGCCGTCCGGGGCAAATTCTGCAGGTAGTTCTTCAGCATGGTTCTACTTGCCGCAAATCTTGACAACGCGCGGCGCCGGGATCTCCACGAGAATGCTTACAAGTTTGGTTTTGTCTGATACTTGTCTTGGACAGGAAGTAGACCACCTTTCTTGCAAGAGGTTCGTGATCCGCAGTAACAACTTCTCGCCATGGTGAGTTGCCTCCTCACGTTCCCGTGCTTGATAAGTTAACACACACCGTTTGCCCATTAAACAGCCCGCCGTCGAGTCTGTAATACATCCTTATCCCCGTTCTGACGTGTGTCATGTCTTCTGAATTCACTTTAGATCTTGAAGTCGGGGCGGTCAATCAAAACGTTTCTTCCACATCTACGATGACTCATCTTGGCAGATGTGGAAGAAATGTTTGGATTCAAACGTCCTGAAACAAAGGTTTACCGAGCCATCGCAGACACCCTCTTGTCTATCACCAAACTCAAAATTGTCGTTAATTTGCCAAATGACGATGACGACGACAACGACTTCGATCCCTACGAGTTCTGGTCAATCACCAATGATACTTCTATCCTCGCACTCACACCTGGTTCTAATAGTGCCAGTGACCGAATGCCATTCGAGCTTGAGTCACGAATAGGAATGGTTCTTGGAAGGCAGCTGAGCTCAAAGCGGTAACTCACACCATCAGCGCCGAGTTGATGATTTGTCAGCATGTTCGGCAGTAGTGACTGCGGGTAACGGGAGGGAACCTGAAAGTTCGAAAGTTCCGTCCGTCCTGTCCGTCCTGTCCCATCTGTCCGCATCGTCCGACAAACGATAATCACGCTGAAACATGCTGCTGATAAGCATTAGTAGAACGGCCAACAGCTGCATAATTGTAATCCGGGACGCATATTTCTACTCAGGCTAGTACTACTACTGTCCATGTTAGGATAGGATGGATTGCAAGCACGTAGCAGTATTCTGGACGGCAGCCTCTGATTGCGAATTATCCCATGCTCTCATCATCGACATCCACTTCTCAAACCATTCCCAGAATGGACTTGACAACTTCCCTCTATTCCCGTAGAGTTCCTTCCAAAGATCGTCCAAAAAGTCCTGCAGTTTGGAGACAATCATCAGGAAAGTGGCACGCGGTGCTCGTTGTTTCCGTCTCTCGTCAAATAACAAATGTTGGACTGTTGAGCGGAGAGTACTGAGGGACTTCTCTACCGCACTGCTAGGCATTAGGACAGACTATCAGCATTTCGCACGAATGAGCACACACTTTGGGTTGCTTGTTTGTAATACTTGTAATGCGTCGCTGATCATCTTGATATCTTCGACGAGAACATTATACGTGTGACTAATTACCGCGTTTTCTGTTTCCTTGGAATCCCACTGAGGTACGATATGGCTTGTGTCGAAAATGTCGTTCAAAATGACAGATACAGCAGCCTGAGCCTATGAATGAGAAACGGTAACATGTATCACTTTTCGCGTACCTCGGCAGCTTTCGCAGGATTCCGCGAGCGACGCAAACCGACTGCCAAACTCGCCTGTATATCTGGAGAAAAGTCAATTTTAACCGTGATGACGGTCGTCGAGTATACTAGCCTAGAGGTAATGCATCGCCCGGAGAGAAGTCTCTGCGGCTCAAAACTAACCGAGGCTTTGAGCCGTCTGTCTTGCTCGACCTCGAGTGCATTTCCATTGTAGTCAAGTATATAGCCCTGAAAGGGACGTAGAGAGCGAGATTGACATCTACAAACTCGAGAGCTTCGTTCGTCGTCCTGCGATTCTGGGGGATTTCTGACCAACACCCTTGGATGAACTGCCACTGCTCCCGAGTGATGGACTTGTTCGAATCAGAAGGTGATGCTGGGGCAACTCCTAGAAGTAACTCGACGAGCACATCACTGTCCTTTAAGGTGGAATATGGTAGAGAGCCCGAAAGGACCTGCGTAATTTATTGACAAAGCGTGTATTTGCGTGGTGACAGACTTACAAGGTAAATGATACTGCCCAGCGAATACCTATCACTGGATATACTTGGCCAGGGCACTTCTCCACGACTGGACTTTTTGAAAAGCTCGGGGGCAGCAAACCGTGTAGCGCCAGATGTTGACAGGCGAAAGTATGACATGCCTAAGATTTCTGGGACTAGCACACTGAGACCGGGGTCCGCCAGACTGGCTCTGCCAAGGACATCTACCAGCACGTTATTCTTCAGACATATGTTAGATTGATTTGCGAGATTAATGAGAATTATCCTTACGCCAGAAAGATTTCCATGAACAATGCCATGAGAGTGCACTGCGGAGAGGAAGCATAGCTCAAGATCACGTCAAATATTGAACGGAAACGACTGAACGTACAATAGTGAAGTCCCGAGACGATGTTTTCAAGCTATTGTTCGGCAGGGGCAAGCAGGAGGTCTTAGTCAAGGTGGTAATGCAATGAAAAACCGATACAAACGAGTTTGAATTTATCTTGTACAGTTAACGTTGCATGTTTGTATGATAAATAAGTCGAGAGCGTTCCGTTTTCTTTCCAAGGATGGACTATTGATACTATTGGGCCAAAGTCCATGACAATGCCATATAAAGGAAGTATATTTTCATGTTCGAGCTTCGCCCAGGCATGAATTTGCTGTGACCATCTCTATCATATCATGGTTTACATTGAGGCTTCTGAGAATATAAACATTGGTACGTGCTTTGTGTGTTTTGGCGAGTTCACCCTGGTTTGTGGTCTCGATCCGGAACGTCTTCACTGCAACCTGTACCAGCCAGATGAGTCTCAAAACAGCTCCGTGTAAGCCAAGACGAACCTTCGTGGAGCCGGTGTCCTTGAACCATGTACATTTCCAAACATCCGTGATACCTCCTGATGTTGTCAGAACGCTCGTGTCTGCGACGACATCGCCTGATAAGTCAGCCACATGTCTTTCGTTGCTAGCTGAACCAGAATATCTATAGCACCGTACGTCGCTGGACGACGACGAAGCAAGTAGAGGAGCTACTGGTGGAGCATAAAATACGAGGCCACTCATGCTGTCAGTTTGGAGCGGAATTAGCGTGCCTCCAGCACTTTAAAGGAGACGTGCGAGCCCCCAGCCCTAGTTCATGAGGTGATCCGTTGACCACGCGTGAGCGCCAATACCATGATGGATATGTCACATAGACACCTGCCTTGTCAGCCAAAATATTCATACATGCTTTAACCTCGAGCCTTGGTGGTGAAGGAAGCAAATAATATCAAACTTTCCGAACACGACTTCTGCGCTCACCTTGCTCATTTGCACCTTATGATCCCACAAGTTGTCTGGCCAGACAAGTACAAGACAAATCTGTCAACTATTGCTTTGGCGTTTTAATTGTTGCCATGGGGTGTTTGGGGTCTTATCTGAGTTTAAATTTCAAATACGTGATGGATGCTGACCGCCTCCATCACAACCAGCCCTATTTCCACTACTACTGCTACATACCTCCCGCCATTCCTTTCTTTTGACCGCGCCACACAGCGGATACGCTCTTTTTCGGAAGGGGTTCTTATACCCAAACTTATAAGAAAAAATCTACATTTCAACGATATGAACAAACGAGGATTGGCGCACGTTCGCATTGGGCATGCTGGTGCACCACAAACGCACCAAAAGCGTTCTTGTGAGTTTACGAATAAATGAAATGTGCGTTGCGTTTTTAGATCTGATCTTCGCAGCATGCTCCACGGGCGGTTTTTATATCAGCCCCTCTCAGGGTCAAACCGTTAACAGCAGTAGTCCCTTTAACATCACCTGGGACACATCCTGCTTGTCCAATACACAAGGTGTTGATATCTATCTTATCGCCCCCAGCTTGAGTAGCAGCCGTATTCATGAATGGCAAAACGTTAATTACGCCCTGGGAAACTATCAGACCAGCCTCGAGACCAAGTGGTGGAATGACACCTCCACGGTTAACCTGCAGCTTTCCATCGTCACTTCCAACACACAACCATTCCTTAGCCCCTTTCCCGCGGGCCCTGTATTTACTGCTACATATACTGCACCATCCGACGGCTCTACCCCAGCCAGCGCCGATCTCAGTTCTCCTGACGGTGTCACTTATGTCGGAAACTTCCCTTCCAGCAGCTCTTCCTCTAGCGGCAAGATCGCTGCCGGCGTCCTGGTGCCGCTGATTGTCATCGGATTGGGCTTAGCCGTCTATTTCAAATTAAGTCGCGCCAAATCCAAGGAAAAGAGCAGGCGCTTCAGCGAGGTCATCGACAAGCGTATGTCGACAATCTCCGTGGACTGGAAGTCCATGTCTGCTGCTGGTGCTTCGGCAGCTATTCGTCACAGTATGGCAGTTTCAAGTGGAGGAAATCGCAACTCATCGTTTTCCTTTGGTCCAATTCGTCCCGTCAGCACTGCTGCTGCTGTCGAAGGCGTTCCTTCTATATCAGACAAAGTCAGCTTGGACGTGCCAAGGATGTCTCAACTACGTCCCGGCTTGCGTTCTCAGACTACCTTAGGCGAGCGGGTATCGCGAGTATCATTCGCTACAGACATTCGTCCATCAATAGAGTCTCGTCGCACCGTTGGAACCAGTCGTGCCTTCCATACTGGCATTGTGCCTCCTCTTCCTTCTAACGACGATAAGGAAGAGACGGAAGATCTCTCTCCCACACAAACCAAGGGACCCTTTACTCTCACTCCGGATGATATTCGTGCCCGCATGTCCCTTAGTGGAGCATCAGAGGCACGTCCTAGTATGGATGAAGTCTGGCCATCCTTGAGCAGTAGGTTTCCTAAGTTGCTTCCTGTGTACTTGTAAGTTGACTTTAAAAATAGTGATGCGCACAGGAAATGAAGCCAGTGGAGATGATTACTTGCTGCCCCAGGAGCAGCAGAGCGTTGACATGCCTCTTCCTCCCGTTCCAGCGCATCCTGCCCCGGAATCAGGACTCGCTATGATGCCCATGCCTGCCAGCGTTATGTCTCCCGACGAGATGCTCCGCGCCTATGCCGAACGGAGAATGAAGTCCCCTCCCCCTAGTTCCTTGGCATTCCCTGTCCCAGCCGCCAGCTACAACGGTAATGGTATGCGGACGTTGTACACTCCCAGCCTCTACGCCGAGGAGGGTGGCGAGCAAAACAATCGTTACACTCAGGTGTATGATGACCCTTACGCTGGCACTGCTTGATCCTGGTCTATAGTGTATCTTTACGTAAGATAACAATGTCGCTTCTTTTGGTCTATCGCGTTTCGGATCCTTGGCCTCGGTTTTATGACGCTTCTGTACTTTTGCAGTGTTAAGTTACATATCTGATTCCCCCTTCCTCTTCCAGAATCGTTATCGATAAGTAGTACGTGCGCTCCGTCTGTGGTTCTTATTGCGTATCTATTCCTTGCGTATCCCTTCATACCCACGCATCGCCCTTCCCATTGTTTTTAAAGTTTCTTGTTCTGGTCCTTGCGATAGTGATCAGGACCTTGTACTCGCCTTGTCATGGCGCGCCGCTGGACTGGCAGCCTTCGACTATGATTACCCACTTATGATTGTCGGCCTGGAGCTTAATTTGATGTCGATAGCCGATAGTCATACCAAATTTTACCAGTGAGTTACATATTGAAGTCATTAAATGTTTGTGCATGCATGTCGATCGTCAATCTGAAAGTTTCTTCCCTCCGTCCTTCTCGAGGGCCCTGAGTTCATTTTGCCACGGCTCCCATACTTGTCCATACTTCTTGAGCAGTGCCATCAGCTCCTCCCGCTGTTCCTTCTGTAGCCAAAATGAGTATGCGTCACTGACCCATCCATATACTTACTATATTCCAGGGCTCCTCCGCGTACACGTCAGTGAACATGTCCTCTAGGTCAGGCTTTTTGACAGTTTCTGCGCGCTTTAATGCCTTTATCACATCACGTCTCAGACGGAACGCGAGCTCCTCCTCCTCCGTCTCATTCCACCATCCCCGGGATTCCATGAATAGGCGGAATCGCGTAATGGGGTTGTCATTCTTTTTTCTGTCTTCGACTTCCTGACGCTCCCTATAGGCATACGAGTCGTCAGATGTCGAGTGATGGCTAACCCTGTAAGTCATCATCTCCACTAGAACTGCCCGACCACCTTTCAAGCACCGCCTTCGTGCCTCCTTGACAGCGTTCATTACTGCGAGTACGTCGTTTCCGTCTACACGAACCGTATCCACGCCATAACCTGTGGATGATGTTCAATTATTGTTCACACAAATGCGCGAGGCGTGATCAGGTTACCTGGGCCTCTTGCACTGATACCATCACCGTAAAATTGTTGCGAGTTCGGGGTGCTGATAGCAAAACCGTTGTTTCTTGCTAGAAGCAATGTCGGAGAGGGCACCGTCGAAGCAAAGAGCATTCCAGCATGGAAGTCCCCCTCTGATGCTGCGCCTTCCCCAAAAAACACGCAGGCCACATTTTTGGAGCGCCTCGCTGGGTCACGTTTAAGTGCAAATCCAACTCCAGCAGCTTGTGGTATTTGAGTTGCGAGCGGAGAAGATATGGTATGGAAATGATGCTGCTTGGAGCTGTAATGCTAAGGGAGCGTCAGTAGATACTGAGCAAAGCTGCGAAAGGGAAAATAGAAGGCGACGTACCACACAGCTATCTGGCGGCCTTTGCCAGAATCTTCATGGTTTCCGAAAACTTGTGCCATAATACCGTCAAGACTGAAGCCACGCCACAAGAGTACCCCCGTTTCGCGATACTGTGCTGTGGTAGAATTAGTAAAAACATAAATAACACAGAAATTAGTCCGACATAATACTCTGGAAACAAGAGTGTCTCGTTGAAACTCAAAGGAGACTACGTGTCCAGAGAAACTTACTCGTCATCATCAGCAAGTGCAGCAGCAGAGCCAATTACAGTAGCCTCTTCTCCATACTTGGGAGATATGACGGTCAGTGACTAGCATTCATACCCGCACGACCAATTATCTTACGGAAGTCGCCTAAATTTAAATTATGTAAGGGAATGTCTGAGGCGTCTTCTTGTCCACGTACATAGAAGGGTATTCTGCCTTGGCGTTGACCACTGCAAAGTATATCATCCAGCGTAGGAAGCAACTGCATGTTTTCATATCTTCAAGACTCTGTAAGATACAATCCCGAGTCACTGCGAAAACAACCCACAATCTCCGCGCGAACTGTTTACTAATCTGAATGAATTTCGATGTCAATGAATTTGTTTGGAGATGGAAGGGCACAACACCTACCTCAGGCACTTCAGCACCTTCTACTGGAACACCAAGCGTATCGAGAACCCTATAATTTGGTATCTTGCTACCGTCGCCAGTTACAGAATTGAAGAACGCGAGCTTTGACACGACTGGTGAGTGCGTCGTGGGTAGGCAGCCTAACGAAGTAAAGGCAGGTAAAGTTGTGAGCGTCCGACAATTCGAGTAAGCCCTTGTCAGCAGAGAGGAATATCTGAATGACAAGGAATGCAACATGTCTAGCTAGTTGCGCTGATACTGAATAGATCCAGGTCAAGAGCGTCACCTGGCTTGGCCCGGGTGTCGTCGATTATGGGATCTATCAAACGAATATTTTCAATCTCGTAATTCCGAGTCTGCCTACCTGATAACTGTACTTCAAAATTACCTCATACCACTACGCCCCAACTTCCTCGGTTCCCTGAGTGTCCGACACTTTGTCAATCCGGAGTCACTAATGCCTAACTAAGTCCAAACTTGTTTAGTTTGGGCGATACCCTATTGGACCTGAAAACTGACTAACGAATTTATGATCATTGGGACAGACTGGTTCAGAATGATGATAAATGTTTTTTTAGTGAAACCTTTGATCGCAACTGCAAGAGGTTGATTATACCACTGGATACGACGTTATGGCCATGCCGCAAGACAGATCATGGTAGCATCCATGATCTTGGTTTGATCCTGGTCCAAGAAGAGGGCTGGCGCAGGTCTGCGCAGCTGAAAAGGTTATAGTAATCATAGCCATACTGTGGCCGAAATAGAAGAGGTAATAGAAGGTCATTCACATTTAGGTTTTGAAGCCAACTTTGACTGGTCTAAGCTAGCAAAGGAAAGCAAGTACTAGTTCAGAATACGTACAATTATGTAAGTTTGAAGACTCGGAAAAAAAGGGAGAGTACTTATTCGTCAAATCGTACCAGTGAAGGCCCAAAACACTCAGTCAAAACTTGAAAGTCCTCCGCGCTACATACTCAACCCGCCGCAATGCCATGGTGAGGAGGAAGGTTGCAATGCTCATTTATGTAAGTAGTAGTACTTGCTCATATTGAAACCCGCCGGGCCTCCGAGTCCGGGATTGATCGAAGATCATTGATTTCGTTGGATCGTCGAGGTAGAATGTTTGATCGTCGTCGACGCTTTTGAGAGCCTGGGAAAATGAGGCGATGCAAAAGACACTCAGTCTCAGTGGTGGTATTCAGGACCGTCACCTCCTACCAGTAACCAATATGTCGACCAGGCTACCCAAACTGGTCGCTTTCGATCTAGAGTAAAGGACGCCTCCCATCGAGACTCGATTGTGACTGATCGCAAAACATGTAGCTATACGCTTTGGGATTTCTGGATTGATACTCACGTACATCCCCCATTGAGGCGACACCACGTCACTGGCAAAGTCACCGATAGCCAGCGCAATCCCAAGGCAATCGACTTCTACAGGGATGTGCCACAGATCATGCATCGCCTACAAGCAGCAGGCGTGACGATCGCTGCATGCTCGCGGACAGATGCGCCGTCATTGTGAGTGATCTGAACGATTCCACTACTGCTAGCAGCTTTGCACTAACATGTTGTACCCGAAGAGCTCGTGAAGCCTTGGAATCTCATACTTATACCCCCGATGACTGGTAGCGACAGCAGCGCGAAAACCAGTCCCCGCAATTAAGTTTTTTGACCAGCTGGAGATTTACCCTTCTTCGAAGATTAGACATTTCAAGAAACTTCACGAGAAGACTGGGATACCCTATGACGAGATGGTAAGCAGGTGAACGTTATGCATGGAGGTCGCTGTCACACACGTTTGGTAGCTGTTCTTCGACGACGAATGGAGGAATCAGGAAGTAGAAGAACTTGGTACGTGAACTTACGAGCTGATGAAATACGTTTAAATTGACATCGATTACACCAGGCGTGACGTTCACGCTTGTCCCAAACGGTCTCAATGACCGAATTCTAGAGAAGGGGCTAGAGGAATGGAGAAAGAGGCACCCTGTTCAAATCATCGAAGACGTGGTAGGAGCAGATGGCACTCTTATCTGATAGTGTTTCGTTAGGACAGCGTGATCGCTGATATTTCAATTGGAATCCATGATCTATGAGAGAAGTAGCTACACTGCCTATCTGAGTTGATCGTATCGATGAGTACGATAGAAGATCCAGATTCTATGACGGGGGGTTTCCCCGGCGATGGACTTATAATTTGATACCTATTCCCCGTATGACAAGCCTAGAATGTTCTCGACTGAACACATTGTATGAGTACTCACACCGAGGTCCTGTGTTCATGCTACGGACATGTCATGGTGATTTTTCAGGGTGGTGTGAAGAGTAACGAGGATAACATGATTGTGTCATGAGGAAATCATGTTCTGTAAGCGCCTCAACAATTATTGTGGAGTCTATTATTGTTGAGGCGCTATAGATGTAATTATGTTTCGCGTCTTTCCCGTCAACAGCAAGGCAGACTGGAAGCCAAAATTGCGCAATCCTGACTTCCACGTAGATAAGCTCGGGTAAGAAGCGAGGTCACAGGGAAGGGCACTTCCAACCGAAATGAATGCGCAAGGGAGAAGTCCACACATAAAAACGCCCGTGCTATGATGCGATTGGTGGGGATGTAGAGGGTGGATTAAGAATGGTATTTGGTACAGGTGTGGTCTGTCACAAGGTGAATATCCGTTTCAGGAGTGCAGACCAACAGCCAAACTGCAGAGCTTGTGATGAAATATAGTAAATTTCAACGTACGCAGCTCCCAGATAAGGGGAAAGGAGATGGTTGGGAGGATAAGCTCTGCTGGCTTCATTTCCGCTGTATCTTCCCTCCAGTAGAGATCATTGAAACTGCCACAAACAGATCAGAGCGTAAATGGCGCGAAAATATCCTGAACTTGACAGAGTCCAAACTCATCTTGGACATCGATAGTTCCGGAACTGAATGCAGCTGCGTAATTTGCGATCCACAGGGAGAAACGGTACGAACTCTGCCGAAGGTGAGGGCAGGGCTGCGGGAGGGCTATAAAAGATTGTCTGCTTGTACTCCATTCGACTACCACAACCACATCCTCGCTCATACTTCTTCTCTCGTGCAAATAATACACGATGGCCGCTGGAAAGAAAGCTGTTAAGACTGGTATGCCTGAACGTTGTCTTTATTTGGGTGGCGTCTGACAGGCGTTTGATATTTTGACACTCAGGCGCTCCTACTACCGGTGGTGCTGCTTCCGGAGCACCAAGCCCACCCACCAAGGGTGCCCCTGCACCAGTGGGTGACCTGTCTAACGATTATTAACACCAATAAATTTTGTCAATCTTGCAGAATAAAGGTGCCAAACCTCCTGCACCTGCTGCAGAGGCTCCCGCCGCCAAGGCAAAAGCCAAGGTTCCGAAGAAGAAGTAAACCTCGCACGCTTTGTGGTTTCTGTTTGGAAGCACCAGGACGATGGCTGTGATGATAATAGACCAAGCGCTCCAAGAATGCACATGTACAGCTGCCGCGTATGAGATTTAGTAACATGAAATTGAGACTATACCACAAATACTCTCCGATGCCTGTGCTCAGGATTTCAACGTTTCGACTCAGCGGGTCCTGAGGCCTGGCCTTTTGAAACAAATGGTTTGAGCGCCTATGCACAATTAAAAAACCGAAAAGAAGTGCATGAGCGCCAGTTGAAGTCTTCGCTTCTAGCACTGCTGGAAGGAATCTGGGAATAGACAACTTGATCAGCTGAAACCCTATGCCAAAGAAGTCGTAGGCCCATGGCACGCTAGTATAGCCTTCAGAAGAGTTGGACGTTGCACAAGGCGAGAAAAGAAGATGAAACAATGTCATAACATTACGTAAACATGCATTGCTTTGTACAAACAGAGTACAATGTAAACGTAGTCCATTTTCGCCTCCTCGAACGATTCAAGCGCTTCAGCTACTGGTTTAGCTTCCTCTTATACCCACCGTTGTAATATCTGCTCAGTGGAACAACAATAATACCGACACAGGCTTTTACCACCACAACCTATTATGGCGCATACTTGCCCGTCCGATAACACTGTAGCCGTGGACCAAACCAGCTTCTGGAGCTCTGGCAATCTGAACTGGGACGAACATCGAATAGGATGGGCAATCGCGGGAGGATGTGCTATGCTAGTATGTTCATCTTCACTGGTTCATATATGTCCCAAGTGGTTTACCATTGACCTCACCCAGACAGTTGTTATTTCAATGATTTCAGTCTTGGGGCATTGTCGGTAAGGCGCCTTGAATGTTGAAAGTATCTTTCAATTCCAATTCGTTACATCAGAAATTATACCAAACCCAACGAGCAGCGTCAAATGTGCGTCCGTCGCTTCTTCCTTGAGTGCTTTTCTTCACGCCTTTCAGTCTGCGAATCCTGTACATGCCACCAGTATACGCTGTTATTTCATTCTTTTCCTACCGATATTTCCGGAGTTACACGTACTACTCGCTCATTGAAACCGGTACGTTGTCGTGACAGCACTGTCGCATGTTGAGTTGATAGCGCCCTAATCCTTTTAGCATACGAGGTAATTGATTGTCGTGTACACCATCCTTGTCCATTATCTCATAAACATCTGATTAGGCTGTCACCTTGAGCGCATTCCTGTTTGTGGTTTGTTTTTTGATGGCGTAGATGTCTTGCTTACTTGTTGACCGTATGACAGACTCCTTCTAATCGAATTCGTGGCAGACACAGCCGTAGGTCGCGATGCCACAAAGGCAATTGAACGAAAGGGTAAAAGACGTTTACCGATCCCTGTGCGTATTTCACTTCACATTCTTTATAACTACATGTTAACCTCGCTCATAGTTCTGCTGTTGGAATTATCGACCAACAAAGGTATGCTGTTACTGATGCCTTAGGAGTCTTTCCCTCACACGCTTCTTCAGCCTTACTTCATGTACACCGTCAAGGTAAGTCGGCTACTAAATGCTTTGACAAATACCCATTTTTAGTGTAGTGGTCAGTTTTACAATACGTTATTTTCCGACCAGGTGAGGCCGAACTATCCTACACACAGATAAACATCTCACGTTACAGCAGCCGTATCTATCGCTGGGATCGTCTGTCAAGTATACAACGTGCTTTGCGAATCAGGCCCTTACAGCATATATTTTGCCAATGTCTATCTCGAGGCCATTGATTTCGCCAGTATCAGGTATGTCAAACCCATGATGTGATAGAAATCTGACCCATAACATATTTTTCCGTGAATAGTGTGGCACTCTATGGTCTTTTGCTGTTTTACGGACTCACCAAGGAGGAACTGGTTGGGCGACGACCAATGGCTAAATTTCTCTCCATCAAGCTCATCGTGATGTTCACTTTTTATCAGTCCTTTGTCGTGAGCTCTTCCCGCCTTTGTAGTTGTTACCCACTTTACGCCCGAGTTATTTGCAGTTTAGCGCGCTGGAAGGTCGCGTTATCAAAGGTGTGTCCTTTCAGAACTCTAATTTACTCAATGCTGACATGAGCGCCGAAGCCACCGAATACTGGACTGCGGCCAATATCGCAGATGGTCTTAATGCGCTGGCCATTTGCATCGAGGTCAGTTACCACCTCCTGAATACAATGCGGGAACCTCGTGTTGATTTATCACGCGACAGATGGTTTTCTTCTCAGTACTAATGATGTGGGCATACACAGTCAATGAATACAAGGTGGCAGAAAACAAGAAGACGAGCATATGGCGTCCATTATGGGACAGGTGCGTCGATGTTCCATGATTGATGAATATTTCAATTGCTGATATCTTCATAGCGTCAATTACTGTAAGCGCTCTGATGTCTTCCTAAATTATTGCCTAACATACTACCAGGGGACTTTGTCACAGAGATAGGAGGCTCATTCAAGTTCTTCTTTACCCGCGCCCGTGGTGCCTCGTCAACTCACTCAAGTAAGAAGATGGATTTTGCACAGGCATTTAGGGTCGGCGGTAGGTCAGTGACAGATGGTGATAAGTCACTCACCGAGGAATCAATAAGACTAGCTCCGTATCCCTACAGTGACCCCCACAACGCCAACAGCGCCAGTCCCGAGCTGTCATAATCGGGTCAAACCAGTGTTGCATATCAAGGACATCTTCATTATCTACGTCTGTTATAGTCTCACTTTACTTGCTTGCTTTTATATATTCACACTCTTTACCTGCGTATAACTGTGTTAGCAACCTTTAATACGCGTCTGATTACGCGACACCACGGAAGTTCGGCAGTGCCGAACATGTCTGTATATATAATGTTGTACGATACCACTTTGTACAGTAGGTTAGATGTATCTGGTAGAACGCGGTCAGCATAACATGCTAGTATGGCTCTGGATCAGTTCTATGACGCTGGATCAGTTCAAATATTTTATACACAAAATCCACACATACACAACATTTTCACACATACACAACATTTTCACACATACACAATCGCGTACCGTTGCCGAGACGTGTGAATTTTAGCGGCACTTTCTGTTTTGGTAATACTGGGCGACGACACAACGCTTGAGCCTTGAGCTCGCTGTCGAGGACAGCGAGCTCAAATACTCGCTCAATTCTTCTCCCTTTTCCCTAATTCTTTTTGTAATACATAAATTTATGATAAATGCGTTACTTGTGACACATCAATTATGCTATATTGACCATAATTCTTCACTCACAATATTCACTACTTCTGTCATGCATTCATACTGGCACTCTGAAGGCTCATTATGGGCTTGAATGATGATGTATTCATGTATAAATATATTAGAACTTCTACAGAGACATAAATATCCAATTAGGATCCAAAAAAGCGGTCAGGTGGGGAGGAGGAGGCCCGGGGGAAGGAGGGGAGGAGTTGTCCAGGTAAGCATAGTTAACTAGTTATCAGTAACACATTTATCATCAATTTATGTATTACAAAAAGAATTAGGGAAAAGGGAGAAGAATTGAGCAAGTATTTGAGCTCGCTGTGGAGGACAGCAGCTCAAGGTTCATGCCTTGTGTCGTCGCGCAGTATTACCAAAACAGGAAGTCCCGCTAAAATTCACACGTCTCGGCAACGGTACGCGATTGTGTATGCGTCAAAATGTTGTGTGTATCTGTGTATTTTGTGTGTAGAATTAATAGTTGAACTGATCCAGCGCCATAGCAGACTGATGGAAACATGCTTCGCACCTGGGCATTTAATTTGCGACTTCTCAATGGGCAGAAACTAGACATGAACAAAAATGTACCTGGTCATACCAATCCTTCGAGTTCCGCAAATACAACTTGTCCACTATCCACAGAGATTTACCCGGTGTAGGATAGACATTAACAAGAATGTACTTATCCAAGCACCCAGATGCTAGATGATGCCACCAATGATCGGTCGGATGCACAGTCAGCTGCA